>JBBPRP010000031.1:0-34638 GCA_038093135.1 Leccinum longicurvipes
ACTCTCAATCGAGGGAGAGGAATGGAGGTCGGGGGAACACCCTTCCCCCCACATTCTCACCCGAATGCTATCAACCGAGGAGATGTGTCACCCGACATGCCCACGCGCCACGACGGTGACGAATGACCCTACCCGTCGCCGTTTCGAGAGAGCACTTCCATGTATATTAAAGATACACACCCTTCGACCTAATCCCCGATCTTCCATACCGCCAAGCCTAAGAAGAGTCCAAGCCAAGAATTACATCGACCAGGGATTCGTGCCAAGACCATTCCCCGTCGTATTCCTAAATTCAGCTGGAGTGTTCCACGGATCGGGTTCCAACGTGATAGTCCCATCTGGTGAACCGAAAGACAGTCCTGGAGAACTCGCGAACGTCCCCGTAGACTCCCCGCTCCCCGCCGCCGTCGTATCGTGTGAATAAGCTGATGGTGCGAGATAATGCGTACCCTGATCTCCCGTGGACCCTGCAAAGGGGTTCCCCAACGTGGTATCCGAGGCATTGCCCAACTTGAGCGACTTCGGATGAGACCACACCGGGCCCATTTCGGTTGAGTAACCCGGTCGAGATAAGACACTATTCAATCGCTCCGTCCCAATGGCAACGTTAGACCCACGCCGCTGCTCCACTCCTGTCGTCTCCGTTGTTCCACCCATGGACATATTCATAAATGTGGCGTTCAGCGTATCAGGTGACCTGACCAAGTCGTCATAAGGGTCCGACTCCTTGACAGTACCTGTCATTGTCATCCTGTTCTCAATTCGGCTTATCGGGGGCGATAGCGGGGGTGATGAAGATGGTTTGGGATATAACGTCGGTGGCGGTACGACTCCTGAACCGCCCTGATCAGGATGGTGCCACTGGGGTTGCGGAACCACAAGTTGCTCGGGATGATGCTCCGCATCCCCAATCATGCGTTTGATGGCAGCCAGATCAAATCCGGCATGAACAGGCACAGCAGTCTTCGAATAATTCGAAGAGCTCTGTTCAGGTATGGTGTGGATGCCACCAACACCACCATCACTAGTCGTGTTTATGCCGGCAGCGGGGGAAGGGGAATGCAAGGATGTGGCTGTGGCGTCTTCCGTCCGGGGCGGGAGCTCTTCGTCTTCTTGTGGCTTGTGGGACGAGCCCTGCCGCCTCCTCGACGAACCAAACGAGACTGCGGAAGACGAGGGTGGTCGAGAAGACGCGGCACTCGACGACGGCTGCGGTGTCTTCTTTGTCGTCCGTTTCGAGAACCATCCTGTTTTGCGCGTTTGTTCTGCTTCTTCGTCCTCTCGAATCACCACTCTGTCTCCCTCGAAGTCGGGTTCCTGCGTTCCGAATCACCAAATTCACCACCACAAAGCCCATCAATTGATCAGTCATCTTGCCAACCGAGAGCAAACAAATTGTGTGCACATTACGTGACACGCACGCACGAACACACACGCATATGGTACTCACCACAGGTTCATCAAAGTAATCGGCCGTCACCGGAAACCCTAGTTGGTCAAGAATGAGCGGCATGAAAGTCCGATAGCTCATGTGACCCGAGATCTTGTCTGTCACGTCCACGTTCTCCAGCCCGGGCACGTCTTCTATCGGCCTCAGCCCAGCGACCGAGCTCAGACCCGCGCTCGTCGCGCGGAACAGGTAATTAAGCACCCAGTCGTTCTTGGCGTACGCGTTCACGAAACGGCCAGAGACAACGCTCCGCGCACTGCACCACGTGCTCTGTGAAGCGGTGAGCGTGGCACCAAGAATGAAGACATCCTGGACGATGCCGAACGCCTTGGCCTTGGCGAGCTCGAGGAGTGCATAAAATATGACACGAGCTCCAAGCGAGAACCCGATCAATGTGATCGGTCTAACACCGAGATGACGTTGTAACAACAATTGGGCTAGTACACTTCCAGCAGCGCGCGCACGGTCCAGTGCGTTATTCCAAGGGTTATCGATGAGATAGCCTAACTTCGTTAGAACTAGGTTGGGCAAAGTACACGTGATGGTGAGCCAAGTACCAAGACGACCATCAGAAGCACTCACCGATAGGCCATTGAAGTGCGCCCATCAGCGCAGTCATGGCGGTATGCTGTAGCACCGTCTGACCTAGCTGAGTAAGGATTTCGCTCGTAAGAATCCTCAGAGCACTTCCGGTTTCTCGGATCATTTCTGGTTCCCACAGGACGCTAAAGACATCTCCGACGATGGGATCTAGCATGCTAAAGGGCAACCGCACATCATCAATTTTTCCGCTCATGAACCTACACAAATGCATGAGAGCAGAGTCGGGTAGGAGAAAAGACGGCGTTCCTACCCGGGCACGGTCAATATACAACTCACGCGCTTGTTATTATGGAGCGGAAGTACATCAAAAGTCCTCACATTCTGAGTCCGTCTGGCCATACCACGTGCAGCGATACCAGAGCCGGTGAGGACTCCGCCTGTCGTAATCACTGCAGCGCCTCCTGCGCCCGCGAGGAAGCCAGTGGTTCCAGAAATACCGACAGTAGTCAAAGCGGCTCCAAGACCAGCTCCAATCACGGGAGCCAGTAATCCCGCTGACAAGCCGATGACGAGACCGCCCCCTACACGTAAACGAGGTTCACACAAGCACCACAAATGCACATGTCCGATGGCTTACCTAGCGTTGCGAGACCCACCATCATGTACCGTCTATTCCTGGCCGCCTTGGCAGATCCCTCGATGATCTCTTCGTTTTCCAGCCTTTCGATGCCCTCCTGTATTTCGAGTGCCTCTGTGACGCGCCGTTCGAACTTGACGACGTCGATCCAGCCAAGGCCGAGTTTCAGCGCGACGTTTTCTAGCAGTACGCGGGAGCGGGCGTCATAAACGCTGTCGGCAACTAAAATGAGGAAGAGGTCACACAAGACTGTCCATCGAATGTCGAGCGTGACATCCTTGTCGACGGACGAGAGCGTGGTGGTAACAGTGTGACCAGGTAGAGAAGACGCAGCCACGGAGGTATTTTCCAGGACACGGGTGGTCGTTTGGAACGTGGCGGTGGTAGGTGTGGGAGGCAACGGAGAAGTGATAGAAGGCTTGGAAGGCTTTAGAGTGACGTCCTGTTCTGATGGATGTGATGCTTTCTCTTTTTCCTGTCTTTGAGCTTCTGCGGGGTCATATTCGGGATTGGCGATGGTATGCGTCGTCATCAAAGACGGAGCAAGATCACTGGCCTGTACCCCATGCAGCGCAAGGCTATCTATCATCTTTTGCTCTGTGGACGCATGTTAGGGCCTATCAAACACCCGGCAGCAAAGAAGCAGAACGGTGATGAGATACCTGCAGTCTCGAGATCCATATGATAATACAGCCGCCCCATCACCTTCAACGCCCAGAGCTCCATGTTTTGGATAGCATTCTTGAGCTCTTTTCTGCGCGCATTCTTTTGCTTCTGCACCATTTCCTTGGCGGTCAGCGCACAGAGACCGACGTATGCGATGCGCTGCGCCTCGGTAAGCATCTTCTTGGTGGTCTGCATCTGGCCCAGCGGCGTCATTGCCTTGTCCTCGTCAAAAAGGTACCGCGTCCGCAAGTGCACTTCGTCCGCATCCTCCTCCTCGTCCACCCTCAACCGGGTATACTCGTTCTCGTCCTGCTCCGTCGACGCCTTGGAATGCCATCGCGTGCCCTGATCGTCGACGTCGAGGAACTGTCCAGTTGCGTTCCCGCCGCCAGAGTGCGAGTGTGCGTGCGATGCGGATGTGGATGCGGCCTTTTTGTGGGGAACGTAGTGGAATTTCTGTTGGTCCTCTTCGTCGAGGCCGCCTGCAAGCTCGTCTTCTTTGACGACGGGCATGTCTTGCCAACCTTCGTCATCGTCGTCGTCATCGTCGTTAAATCGAATGGGATCTGGCATTAGTCGTGCGGATCAGTTCGTTGATATTATCTGTGGTTGCTCATTGCGGCTAATGCTAGACTGGTTTCCCACGGTCGTTGCTAGTAGCATCTTTTACTATTCGCTTTCACTACTCCAACAGCAACAGAAGCGGAGGCCCAAGCTAAGAATCGCCAGTGGCCTCTGTTTATATTTCAAGTCACGAATAACCGTCAAATGAGCAGGTAACCAAACTGACATGGATACGATGTTGTCAATGTGATGTGGGCGCTCATCATTGGGGTTATGAGTTCAGCATCCTGTCAACGCCGCCTCAAGTTAGGGTCTACTACGCAATTTGGACACCACAATGAGGATCGCGCGCCGCATCACATACAATCAACGTCACGTCCGATGTTCGCATCAGACCCTCGTTACGCGGGGGTGCGGCGTCCTGTTCGTGATCGAGTAAAGCTGGTCTGACAGGTGGGATGTAGGCTGTCAGTCCGTCACGGCATTGCCTTGCCCGCGGCTCCGCTGCCCTCCGCACTTTGTATTCAGCGGGTTCCCGTCGGAGATAAACCTCTGGAGACACACGTTCTTCGTAGTCGAATGTTCGACGTCGAACACTCGCGTCTTCATATGCAACGGAGCACGCCCTGCAGACCTGTGATTGCAGACGAGTTATCTCTCCGTGGTTTCACACAGACTCTTCCTAGCTGGCTGACAGTGCCTCGGATATCCCCGTTGCATTTTATCCTAGAAGCGCCCCTTTTTCTCCACTGGGGGATTTTCGATTGTTGGATCGAGTCAGTGTCAGGTTCCCGAGGCAAACGATATCAATATACACCTTCCGCCCGATTCGGTGGTAACCTCCCTTCATCGTAAACGTAGCACACAACCATACCCGCCGAGTCGTTCAACCTTGAAACGCGGTATCTTGAGTCGTCGTGGGCGGTCGTTACACATAGAAGACCCGCGGAGCACACGTTACGGGGAAATTTCTCGTCTGGATGCCGCGAATGAGGTGAGGGCGCATTTATCTCTGTTTGTGGTGCCTGTTTCTCAAGGAGAGCCGGGCCGAACTTTAGCTCCGAATCCGCGGTTGGGTCTGAGGCCTCTACATACCACATCACCATGGTGTGCTCACTTTCCTGTGAGGTTGTTGACGAGCCTGAGTGTTTCGACCTCGGACAACGTTCTGTGTCAGTGAAATGATGAAGCTGCTTATATTAAACGGACACAACGTCGTTGACTATTCAACAGTCAGTCTGACGTGAAGTGAAAAGCGGATGATTCTGGTTGGGCTTCTGTGTGTAATCCTTCGCGCCATTTACAGTAATCACTTTCACTGCAGGTTACGACCCCAATTACATGGGGCCTTTGCCTCCGTCAGATTCTCCCAAAAATTGCGAAGCCGTGGTTCCACTGACTGCAAACGCTGGTCCGCGGAACCATCGTCAACATCTCGGTGAACCAGTCAGGGGGGTGAACACAAAGAAGATGGGTGCTGGCCCTCTTGCTCACGAACAAGAACAAGACAAACTACACGCACGAGTCGGCTGCGGTCCTCTACCTCCTCGGCATCTCTCGTGCGGACCGGCCCTTCGGGCCGCCTCCCTAGCATCAGTAATCCGGTGACCCCCTTTTCGTTACGAACATCCCCAGGGAGGTCAGCGCGGCTTCTCCCGATCATGGGGGGCGGTGGAGGTACCTGAGCGGGCATGGGAAAGATGGAGGTTTGGGGATTGAGAATCTGTTCGTCTGCCTCGCTTGCGATCGGCAGTATTCTCATCTCGCCATGGCTTACTGTTTTTTAGAGCGACCTTTGATCACCGTCATTGATGAATGAACGGAGTCGCCGTCGAAACCTGGTGAGCCTCGTGTCGTCGTGCAAACTCGAACAGCTACATATCCATGTGCATTATTGTTTACCCCCGGCTCCAGTCGAGCGACGCGTACCTCATTCGCCTCGTTGCAAACGGCGTCCGACACGCATGTGCCGGCGCTTCCTCGTCCTGACTAGGTCATTTTGGTCACAGTCCTGATGAATCGGATCTTTCGCAGTGATGCCGCGGACCCCTCCACAAACAAAATCCGATGTGATCGTCACAATAGACGGTCAGGTGACACTCTAACTAAGAGCCTACCTTAGGTTAAACGGCCAAAGTTTCCTCAAGACAGCACAGCGTATATTGAGCATGAGATAAGTAATGTCGACTGTTTGTTTGCCTCGCTTCCTTTTCTCAGCCTGGATGCCACACCGTGCATCCATTCTCATTCTCCATTGGGTCTGACGCGAGTTTACGTTCTCCTCCAATGGTTACGTCGATCCCGAAAGGTGTTGGAAGGACGGGTGCGGCGCCGTCATAGCGTCAGTCATTATGACGATGACGCACTGCAGAAGACCCGGGGGCGTTTGATCCGTTCCGATTATTACTGTAGCAGGCATGAACAAAGAACGACGAGTGAGGCATTTAGAAGTTGTCGGTAACCTGCCCGGACTACCTCGCACGTGCGTTGTGCGCTCTTCTTTTCGTCCGCCATCGATCACCATGATGGTCTTTTTGTTCTAAAATTTGTTTCCTTGACAGTCTTTGTTATCACTTCACCGCAGGTGAGCTCCGAGGCCGGTCTCAGGTTTGGAGGACAGAGTCGCATATCGGATTGATTATCGATCGCAGCCAGATGCTATCCCCACGGTGATGATGATTGGGAAGCTGCCCGTCTCCCTGACGTCACGACACACGCTAGCGCTTATTCCTTTGTGATGTGTATCTATCGTCATATCATGCTCATCATCCTAATTGTAAGATATATTTAGTAACGAAATATGTATAAATCTCAAATTAGAACATACCACCGCATGATGAAAGGTTAACGAAAGGCTGTCCACATGTCTGAGCCCAGTCTTGTTTTGGTCACTACTGATCAATGCAGATGCCATTTTCAAAGACTCCGTCTCTGATGATTACTATATGATTGAGGTTTCAGTGTCAAGTCACCTCTAGATCGAGGCTGACCAAGGCATCCGTTGTGAGCTTCAAAACTTAAAAGTGATCGAGCTCCTGGATATGCTCCGGTCACTAGCTCCACCTTCTATGTATAGGTTGTAAAACAAGAGGGGATAAACGTATGTTGTTACACGTAAGCACCCGGGAAACATGAACATCGTTTAAATCTGATTCTCCTAATACGGTGCTTTATTCCGGCTCTGACTCATGTTCGTCATCATCCTCGACTTCTGGTTTGTGATCAGCACAAGAAGAGTGGAGTGAAAAGGTGAAAGAGTATGGATGTGGGATCCGTTCACTCACCGATTGCGATATCAGTCTTATCGAAGAAGTCGCTTATGTTCCGTGCAGGGGGAGTCGTCAAAGAGACCACCTCTATATCGTACGGACAGTAAATCTTTGACAAGTCGTTTGGTGTTTGACCAGCCTTGTTTTTCAACCGGATACTGTCAAGGACGTGCGACGGGGCGTCAGCCCAGCCGCTTTGGATCAGTATGATGATAAATAGGAAATGCCATCCAACAGAAGTGAAATCAAACGAACAAAAAAGGTAACGTACGAATCAACTGCGCCGGCGGTTTCGACAAGAGCAGATACAATCGCGCGACGGTTCTCCTGATGTTTGATCTGCACAGCGAGGTGGAGTGGGGTGTCGCCTACGAAATTCTGGGGATCGACATCGCAGCCGTCGGCTTCGATGAGGAGGTTGACGTTTTCTTCGGAGCCGCTCACGACGCTGTGATGTTTGGTGGACAATGAAGGCAATGTACGGGGAAGTTACCAGGGAGCATTCCAATACGCAAGCAAGCCGGTGCAGCGTCGAGTAAGTTGGCGCATGGTAGAGTAAGTGAGATAGGCACGCACGCGAGATGGAGAGCTGATATATTCGGGTCTGGATATCAGCGCTAGATGGAAGCATAGAACGGAGGTGCGAACGCGTGTTTCCAGATCTACAAGTCGTATCCGACCAAGCAAAGTTGAAGGATTGTCAAGACTTGATTAGAAAGGAGGACATACAAGTCGGTGCAGTTGATATCGAACCAGAAGGCCTCTTCATCGTTTGGATCTCTGTATTCGATGCTGTTCAACATTTCCTCGACGTTCCCGTCTTGTCTGGCTGCAGCTAGCAGCTGTTTATCTACATCAACACGATTAACGATCACAAGTCCGAGATCGCTATGAATACCCAGTAACTTACTAAGGAGCGTCCGGTGCTCGGCATCCGCACCCATGGCAAACCAGATCAACGCTGAAGCTGAAGCAGGACGGGCTCGGTATGTAAATTAGTGTACGGGGGGGTTGCGAGGAGCAGTACCGTAAGTTTGCGTTGATCAATTGTTCGGGCCGCATTTTCCCTTTCAGAAATTTGACTTCAGTCAACTGAGTGTTATGTAATGACTTCTTTTGTTGGAGTTCACTAGCTGCTGGCACTCCGAGTCGTCATTCCCAGGGAATCTATTCAGTGGTCTGGCATAACATTGTGACTGTTTCAAACGCGAGTTCTGGTTCCATAGATAACATTTCACGCCATTAAAAAGTCCAGCATGGCTCTATGAGTTATTGAAGAGCCCCATTGAATGGTTGAATTCTGAACAGTATCAACAATGCTACCTTCCAAGGCTGCCTGGATGGGTCAAGAATGGATTGCTAGATTTCATTCAGAACTGAACTCAGAGAGCGTTTCAGATCCCAGGATTTCGTCCCGTTCGTCCCGTTCGCCCCGTTCGTGCCATTCATAACGTACACGCAACATCCGTGCTAGAAAAGTAATACTACTATGCTGTCCATGTATGCCTGTCTGTGTGCCCGCTGCTGTCCGTCTGCCCCTCTATGAGTCTATCTGTTTGCCCGTCACCGTTTGTCGCTGTCCGTCCGCCTCTCTCCGGGTCCGAGTCCGTTTGCGTGCACTTGTTGCAGTCCATCCGCCTCTCTCAGGATACCCGAAGTCGCCGATGCGTGCGTCGTACCTGTTTTGGATGATTACAACGGTGAAGTACCGTTGGCGTTTGTCGTTCTCCGTGCACACGTTGCGGAACGCGTCGCAGCGAACCCTGGGGAGGCAGAGAAAGTCAAGGATGCGATCGTCAAGGTTGGTGCTTGCCATTTCTACTTTCCGCGGAACGATTCTGATGATGGAACGGTAGTTCGTGGCGGACAACAAGGTGGCTTACAAGCGGCTTGCAGGAGGGGTGGAGTTCGTGGATTCAATACCCAAAAATCCGAGTGGAAAGCTGCTTCGTCGCCTGTTGCGGGACCGCGCTCGGGAGCTCAAGCTCAAGGCGAAACCTAGGGCGAAGGTGTAGGATATCTTTCAGGATCTGATTTTTTTTTAAATCCTATTTTATTTGTGCTTGGTTTATCTCTGATGCACCTGAGAATGCACTTGCATGATTGACCATGCATCGCTGAGCTGTGATAGTACTTACATGGTATACAAATATTCTCTGCAACGGACGACCTCTAGCATGCCCACCCCTGTCCAGCTCTAGGTGTACGATCTCAGCAACAGAATAGCTCGGCAGTTCTCTCTCCAGGTCACTCGCCGCCAGATAGATAGTGTGCGGTTTGTCTCGTCATTCTGACCGCTCGCTGATCGTATGTGCAGGTACATGTCCATTGTCTGTCATCGTCTTTGGCAAGGATCACTGGCAGTCAACACACTTCCGTCGAGACCGCCTAGTACTAAGTTCATTACGTCTACCGACCGCTCGAGAATCTCTACATCCTCGTCATCAACAAGGCGTCCAACATTCTCCAAGACATGGACACCCTACACAATCTGCGGTCACAAGGGGGACCCACTCTTCCTTGGCTGGAGTGTCACCCATCTGTCCTTCTTGACCCCCAGGCCCTTACTCCCAAAATATCTCCTGCTTTCGAAACTCCACTCATGAATTCCTCGCACGCACTGACCTATGCCATTGCAAAACTCCTTCACCTGTGAGTTCAATGGCTCTTCCCATTCGGGAAGCGACGCCATCGCAGCGAGGAACCTTTCAGCCACTCTAGAAACGTGATCTTCGACCCATAGAATGGCTCCATTCACGTCCGTATGATGTTTATTCATCAGACATGTTAGAATGTTGTGCACTGGCGTTCCATACATTTGCTCGATATTGTAGGAAAAGATGTCCTTAAAGCCACGTTAGTATAGTAAGTAATATGTTGTGAAGGACGTCACCAACGTTGCAGAGAAAAGTTATATCAGCAGACGACAGAACCATCTCTTGGATGGCGGGGTGTGACATGACTTCGTCAGGGATCTCAAGTCCCAGCTCGATCATAGACAGTGTAACCTTCCCTGCGACAGTACGACGTCGTTTCTCAATATAACTGTCGATATCAAGGATGGAATGACTCTCTCTGTCGATAGACTCTTGCACGACACCCTCGAGATATTCGTCCATGTTCCGGATGAACCTTTCCTGCGAGATCTTTGTGGCATTCAGCTTGATATTGTTCTCCCAGAATCTATTGCGACGTCAGAAAATCTCTGGGAAAAGAACAAACACACCCACTGTCGTGCCATTTCTCCACCAAACCACTCTCCTTCCGGACGCGGCATATCGGGATTGTGGAATACATCGAGTATCAAATCCTTCTCCTTACGAACCTTGGAGGGCGCAGACGTTTCCGCATAATCGTCGATGACGTACAATAGATTGAGGAAATCGGAACCGGCTCTCACATGCTCTGAAGGAATGATTAAGACAGTAATTCAATTGATGCGCCTATAGACACTACCTTTCTTTACGCTTGGAAAAGCTAAAGAGGCGGATAGAGCTATCAAGTAAGATGAGACGTCGAGCCCGAGAGGATGCTGAGTAAACCACCCACCGATTTCGCCGCGGTCCATGGCATCCAGGATTTCAGGGCTGATCTCATGAAAATTCCCCAGCCAGGCCGCAGTCTCTTTTTTGATTGTGGCGAAGTGCGGGTTCATCTGCCGAGGCCACGGCCATCTAGTGAGCATGTCGGGGATGAAAATTCTAGGGGGAGGAGTATCCTTGTCATTGACGCATTTCTGAGTACTAGCGAACTCATTGCCGGGGCTCTTGTGCTTCTTGAAAACGAGGGAATCAATGGTACGCCAGGCAAAGTAGACGAGAAAGCTCGTAGTGAGTGCACTTAGAGAAAGCAGAATGACAGGATCCATACCGACAAATTTACACAATGAAGTCTTGGCCTTTATCTATTTTGATTTCCCCTATTTCCATCCGGAGAGTGGCGAGGATCGGAAGTGAAACCGATATGTCCCATGCTGCATGTTTTCATTACAAAGTGCTGAGCATGGCAACGTCGTTACACTGCCAGTGTGTTATCTGACTCTTGGCGACTCTTGAGCGACCGCGGGACTGATAATTTTGCATCTACAAGACTACAATAACAGCTGGTTGGAACGCCCCGGAACTGGAATTTCTCCGCGGTTTGAAACCGAAACCCAGAAAGACAGAAAGAACGCACAGCTGCTGGTTTCTCCATTGAAGGACCCTATTAACTCAAGTCTGAGTCCGGTCGCTACTAGTAGGCTGAACGCGTCCTCGGAATGCGTCCAAACGCGAACTGGGGGTGCGTTCATGTTCATTTTCAATCACGTTTGAGGTTGGGCCCGTTGGGTTGGGCCCGGCGTCTTCAACGGAGGTAGTAGTCAGTCGCATGTTCAAGTCATAGGGTAGCCCTCACCGCACCACCACCTTGGCATGCCATATGGGGCAAACCTCCTCCCAGTCTGGTCCAACGGTCGCAAATTTGGCCACGGTTCCGTCACGATCGATTTAGCGTTCGCAAAAATGTTCAAAGAACCGGACCTGTCGGAACCCAACCGATGCATCACTACTAGTAACTCAGCACATGCCAATATCAGCCAAAAAAGTGACCTTTGGGATGGCATTATGGTGCCTCTTTCGTGGAACGACCCTTGGGATCCTTGATCCTTTTCTTTTTTTGTTCAGATTCAAGAGTTATGATCAGGCGGGCCCTTAAAAGATCAAATGGATTTCGGAACAAAAAGCGCCAAATAGTGTATGGCCGTCCCAAATGACAAGACCTGTGTTATTCTTCTCAAAACTTGAGCCTGAATCACAATCACCAGTCATCACTTGCCTGCACTATAGCCTGCGCATCAGTCGCCAGAACGTGTTCCATTTAAATTTACATGCCTTCCTCGATGTGATCCAAGATGATGGTATGTCCCAGCAGAAGTTCGGCAGCGTTCATCGTGGCAGATGTGAAAGCAATATGTGCAAGGAGGTCATGGACATGATGGATCACAGCAACACAGCTGTGAAGGCATCGTTATCCCATCGCACAAGGGAAGCAGTTGGAAAAAGACACGTGACTTACAAATCCACACTTCTCAGTGACAGGCTCACCTTGACTTTCCCCCTCAGGACGTCCGCTTCAATTTGTCGGTCATGAAAAGTGGACGAAGACAGGAGCACACGACCATACTCTGCCATTCTCTCTGGATGGTCCGACAGTGGTCAACTGACGTTACACGTGTCGTAGTACGTTGGTAACGTGAAACTGTCTTAGGCTTCGTAACGTCCAAGGACGCCGCAGTGGATATTTGCATGCTGGTCAAAGAGTTGCTATACCACGATATTTCATCGCTGGGAAGAATGCGGGCTTGACCCAATTGACACATCGCAGGAGACAGGGCACTCTCATTGTTGGGTTGCCAATCTGGTCCGAGTTCAATTAGAAGCATGTCAACTATATTTACACCTTTGAAAGTGCTTCTCCAGAATCCTACAAATGTTATTCATTTAGCTACTTTGAGCTTCTCACCCTCGTTTCCTTTCTCCACATGCCCGGAATTCTTCAGTTCGGCGACATAGTGTTGACGTTTTTCCAGATCTAGATGATCTGCGTTAGTCCACTGCAATCTCAAATGGCAGAGGTATGCATCCAAAGAACACCGTCGCCCCGAAGTAACAGATAGTGAAACACACCATGAGCCCACATTGCCGCGCCAATCCTGTTCGAGATTGTGAAAGCGAGCCCAATAATCGGTATGTCTTCCAGTAACGCAGCAACAAATCCGAACGCTATCAGAGTATAAAGGAAAACAGCCGATTCAGTCGTTCGTTGGGGTTCAGTCACGTAACTACGCACACATGTAATCCCACTTTCGCTCTTCGATGAAGACTGCAGTCTCATGTGGCGTCATCTTTTTTGCCTTGAAGTACTGTCCGAGGACGTGGCGCAGTGTAAGTTAGAAAATTTGAACGAAGATGGGATCAACTTACGGGTTTATGGAGGTACTGAGCCGTCCCCAAGGCTTTGATAGCTGCTGTGGTGAAAACACCTACAAATGGATATAAGGACAAGGGAAGAAGTAAAACTGAACATATGCAGTCACTTTGAGTATTTCATGATGCACGCCACTCGTAAGCGTATACACGTACCACGCTTGATGATCATGACAACAGCCCACTTGCTCATTATGGTGTTCAAGTGTCCGCTCAAGCCTTCATTAACGACCGGCGGCGCGTCCCATTCCTCCACGTACGGTTGCCAAAAGTCAGAACCCTTGCCGCGGGATGCGACTGTCTGGTCCCACGCACGCTGACGGGCGATGCGGATGTTACGTGAGAGAAAGAAAGTGATGATGGACGTGACTTGCGTTCCAAGGAGCAGGATTGCCGCGTCTGACCAGAACAACATAAAAAAAAGCTAAATCCGGACGCGGGGAAACGCACAGGTGGACACGCTGAATGGCAAATGGAAGCCGAAAAATGTCTCCTCAGAGAGGTCTGAAGCGGTGTGCGAGACGCGAGTGATGAAGCTGAGAGAAAATATGGAAGAAGGGTTGTTGAGGACGACTCGTATGACGTGTCTTTGGATCTTGTACGTCAAGCATGTCTTGCGGAATACACCCGTCAGAGTAGACGCCATGATGACAAGAATTCAATACGCACCCATACAAAGCCGACGATGAGACCTCGCCGGACGCCATGCTTGCACTTGTCCCAGGCGGGTTTATAGAGCGATTGGTCTGTGCATAGCCTGTATGCGCCAACGACAACGTAGGAAGGAGGAAAATTGAGGCGGAGAGTTGCTCGCTGGAGGTTTTGGGGTACCGAATCTGATCCCAAGCTGGAGCTCGCCATTGTGACGAGTGCCAGTGAGGTTGCAACGCGTTAGTAGCCTTTATTAGGTACAATTCTAAGCGCGCGGTGCAAGCGACTTCTTCTCGGTGTCTTATATATCAGCCATGCCAAAACGACCTTCCCGTGTCTCGTCGACACACTCACGAGTGCAACGTGTCGTACCCCAGCAGAAAAAATGCCTGAAACCTCTGGGGTAATGAACGTCGACCTCAGCGGTACGTATGTATTTGGTTCGTTGTATTCGCATTTGACTTTCAAACTTGTCTCTCGACAGTCATCAGAGCTGATTTGCCAGCCCTTGCGAGCGACTGGTCAAAATGTTACGTCAAAATTCATGTCGACGGTAGCACGAATGCTCTCCGTACGAGGCCGACGAAAAGGGCTGGACAACATGAGTGGGGAGAGCGCTTTTCGCTGTGAGTACTTTGTAATCGCATTATAAATAGATAATCACGATATCCTATAGACCGGCCCACTCTGGGACGATACTTCGTTTCGAGCTGAATCGGCAGAAGCGTTTTCTACGCCAGCAGTCGTTGGCCTTCGCAGAGGTCCACATTTTAGATCTCCTAATAGATCACAGAAAATGTGGTGGTAAGTGTCGCCAGATCTTTGCGCGTATTAGGGGCGCTGAACAGAGCAAGAACAAGATATTGATATTCCGGTACATCTTCGACCATCTCCCGAAAGTTCAAACGTGAACCAAGACCACTGGCGACTCTTTATTCGGTTACATGGAACAGGAAACCTTCCAGAGGTGTCAGGGCAGCGACATTTCAAGACTGTCGAAGGCTGTATGGCTGAGATCGTGTCAAAATTGGAAAGTTTTATAGCGATCGGCGATGCCATCTCCGAGGTATGGTAACTTTTATTGAACGTCGACTATTAGCATTGACTGTCTCATCTACAGCTCAACCCGTATGCAAAGGTGGCATGGAAGGCTGTGACCGCTTTCTACACGGTGCCGAACATGTTGCCTGCATCCTGTAAGCTTTCTGACCTACCCCACAGATCATCAAAGGACAAGCAGAGATTTACGGGAGACTTGAAGATCTTGCTGGTTTGATGATGGAGTCGTATGCATTTGTTGAAGACATCAAGTCTTTTCCAGAAAAGATTCCCGCTCTCGATGCAGTGATCCGTGCCTTGCTAGCGCAAACAGTCGAGTGCACCATGTTCCTCCGGGAATGCAGCGGACATGGTTTTGGAGGTAAATGGCATCTTCTCTCTGGCCCTTTCCCCAAGATCTTACGCAACACCATACAGAAAAGCTCGCTTTCAGTGGACGGACGGACGAACATATCAAAGGATTTATACAAAGCTTCGCCTCGCTTAAGCAGTCTTTGGAGACGGGTACTGCCATACAAGCGGCACTCATCTGTTTTCGCCTCGACGAGAATATTAACAAACTGCGTCAGGTGCAATCAGTTTTATGTCATCAACACCACTAACCGCGTTCATCTAGTCAATACACAAGCATTGTTGAAACTCGGGCCCGCTGACATGGACGATGCGATTCGATCCGAATGTCTACCCAACACCCGCATGGACATTCTCACTGAAATTTTCGCATGGGTTTCCATGCCCGCAATAAGGAGCCGTATTTACTGGTTACACGGCTTTCCTGGTGCAGGCAAGAGCACAATCGCAACCTCCGTGGCCAACATATTCCGGGATCTCCGCCGTCTTGGTGCTTTTGTGTTTTTTACGCGAGGTATAGCAGCTCGAAACGATCCTTCCCTGCTTATCCGTACGTTGGCGTTTCAGCTTGGCGAGTTCGATCCACGCGTTGGTGCTGCTATTTCTCGGGTCATCGACGAGGTTCCCAGCATCAAACAGGCACCACTCCGTTGGCAGTTTCAAAAGCTTCTTGTCGAGCCGTTTGCTAGTATTGGAGATTGTCTCAGGGAAGGCCCCATCCTCGTAGTGATCGATGCCCTCGACGAATGTGGTCAGTCTGATGGGCGCAAGGAACTCCTTGACGTCCTCACCTCACAGAGTGAGCGGCTACCACCGACCATTCGCATCTTCATCACAAGCCGTGCAGAAAGAGACATCCGCAGCGCTTTCGGTACCTGTCCGCACATTCTTGTTCGCGAAATCGACATCAACTCGCCCACAAACCAGGAGGATGTCCAGACCTACATCCATCATCGAATGGTGGATATCCGGTTGCAAAACGAGTGGCTGAATCTCTCCTCTGACTGGCCGGGAAAAGCGCGAGCCGAAGCGCTTGCACTCCGAGCCTCTGGCTTGTTTATATGGGCTTGCACCGCTTGTCGATATATCGCAGAGGGGCAGGATCCTGAAGAAAGGCTAGCTCAGCTCGTGCAGACTGAATTATATGCTGACGCTGAGTCAGCGCTCGACGGCATATACATCACCGCCCTTGAATCCGCAGGTCGATGGGACGACGTCGCGTTCGCCTCCGACTTTCGTGACATCATGGGGTTGGTTATCGTCGTAGAGAATCCCCTCACCGCGTGTACGATCGACCTCCTGAACGTCAAGATGGAAGGCAGGAAGCAGCTCCCATGTTTGCACACGATCAGACATCTAGGGACGGTATTGCAATGGGCGGAAGACAAGCCTATATGCGTGATGCATCCTAGCTTTGCCGACTTCATCACAGAGAAACGGAGATGTCGCTCGGATGTGTGGTTTATCGATCGCTCGGCGCACCATTTGCGCCTCGCGAGGCTTTGTATCGCTCGACTGAACATGACTTTGAAGAAAAACATTTGTGGACTCAACTTGTCGGCCTTCGGTTGGAAGGAGGAGCTTCCGGAAGACGTCGCTTATGCTGCTAAATATTGGGTGGATCATCTGCGCAACTCGGTGACGCATTGCGATGCAGCGAAGGTCGATGAAATTTATAAGTTTCTGCGTGTGCACTTCTTGCACTGGATCGAGGCGATGACGTTGATGAGGAAGGCTAGACAAACGATCGGGTTAATGATACGGTTGAAAGAATGGGTCGACTCTGTAAGTCTTCTTCGCTGCTTTTCATGTAGTCCAATGTTTCACATGCCACGAATTCAATAGACTTGTCACGCCGATCACGAAGCGCTCGCCATGTTCACAAAAGATGCTGTCCGCTTTTGCCAGGCGTATACGCATGTGTACGAACAACACCCCCTTTTGGTCTACCAGAGTGCACTTCCATTCACTCCGACGGCTACCACCGTGTTCCAAGCCTTCAAAGGCGACCCAGAGGTACCCGTCGTCGTAGGTGGGTTCCGTGAACACTGGTCACCCCTCCTCATCGAATTCGGTCGCTCCGGAGCAAACGTTGCTGCCATCTCCTACTCATCTGATGGTCGTTACATCGCTTCTACGAACATGCGGAGTATCTTTGTTTGGGACTCGACGTCGGGCGAGCTGGTCACCAAGCCTATGCAAGCTGAGAAGGCCAGTTTCACGACCATCTCGTTCTCACCAAACAACCTTTATATCGCGTCTGGATCTGCCGAAGGCGTTGTAAGATTATGGGATCCACTATCCGGGGAGCAGGTGGGCGGCGCTTTGCAGAAACATAGTGGACCAGTCTACACCCTCGCATTTTCAAACGATGCGGCCATGCTTGTTTCTGCATCGAAAGATCAGACGATCGTCATATGGAACGTAAACGATGGTTCGATGGCATATGCACCGCTGGCGGGACACCAAAAGACCGTTCTTGCGCTTGCGTTCTCCCCTGTGGGAACGCGGTTTGCGTCTGGTTCTCGGGACAGGTGGATACGCATTTGGGATGCAGCAGTCGGTGAGGAGGCTCTACCACCCATCTTTCACCGAGGTGGCGGCGTTACTTGCCTCGTCTACACACCGGACGGGGACAGGATCATCTCTGCTTCGGACGATCGCTCCATTCGTATCTGGGATGCACATAAAGGCGAGCTGCTCTACAACCCACATTCTATCTTACAACCTGCACCACTTGTACTCGCGGGCCACAAGAGCGATATCTACTCGATCGCGATCTCACCCAATGGCATGCTCCTTGCCTCGGCCTCCAAGGATACTACCGTGCGCCTGTGGGACATCTCGACCTACACGGAACTCACCCACCTTGTTCGACAACATCGACTCCCCGTACGCGCTGTTACGTTCTCGCCAGATAGCAAGCGGATCGTAACCGCCTCCCAGGATGCGACGGTGCGTGTATGGGACGTCGAGAGCGTGGGGAGCATGGGTGCGACGCGTCTCCATAAAGGGCTCGTTTCTTACCTCGCGTTCTCTACGGACGGCACACGGATCGTGTCAGGGGGCTTGGACAAGACGGTGCGCATGTGGTGCGCGGAGAGCGGGCGAGCATTGAGGCAGCCGCTTCGATTAGAGCTGGATGTGAGCGCTGTTGCGTTCGATGACGGCGACGGCGACCATGATCCCTTGGACAACGGGGAAGGGCGGAGAAGTGGACGGATAGTGGCTGTGGACAAGGACGGGGCCGTGTTCGCGTGGGACGCGGCGACGAGCGAACCATTGATGGCGACGCCTGCCGACCACCCGAGCGTGTACGCGCGCGACACAGGGCGACTTGCGTTGGAGGGCAGGTGGATTGTGGACAGAACCGCGACCGACGGCGGGGCGTTAAGTCTGTTGCCGAATATGTCGCCTGCGAAGGCGAGGGCGTCGCATGGGAACACGATCGCGATCGGGTTGGCGAACGGGAGCATCGTAATTATGCAGTTTCCGCATTGATCGTTCGAGGTGGTCTTGGGTTTGGATGAGCAGAGCAGCAGGTACACCCAAGAGGATAGTCTCCAATTTTGCAATATTGTATCTATAGTGCTCACGGACTGGTCTGTGAAGGAGTGTGTTTACCTCGCACTGATCGACGGTTCTTGAACCAGCATATTTTCACATGAATCGGATTCGCGAGAACATGCACAAGAGTTGGAGTAAGAGAGTTGGAGCAAGATGGCAGAATGACGTCGAGGCCGTTCGTTGGTCACTGGAATAAAAACTCCGAAATCACACGTCGTGGACACAAGCAAATATGATCGATATGATCGATGATCCGGGCCCACTTCTCAGTCTCCGATTCGAGCAACGAGACAACATTTCAATTCCAACATTTTGTTACACGGAAACATGCTTTCCTCGTACAAATACAGTGATCCTGGCTCACATTCTTTGCGCTTATTCGTTAAGCAGCTCAAACCGGTACAGTTGGTTACGCTCGTACTGCGACCTATTTTCCTTGATGGGCCTGATCATGATCTATAATCGATGTCACAAAACTGGCACGTTCAACAGGGGAGAACAAGTAACCTCATCGTTGTTGTCCTTGTTATCGGAAGGGACCGTCCATCCCTTGCTGTGGTCTTTAGCCAGCGTGATGCTAAATATTGCACAGCGATTCATTAGCAAAATGTGGAAGTCCTTGACAAAACAAATGCCTACGTGAATGCGTCCTGCGATTTTCTGTAGGTGGCACGCCATTTCTCTTGTTCCTCAGGGATGATGGAAGCGAAAACCTTGTCGTCGGATACCCTGGTGTATGGATATCCACCTATTCTGAGTATGATTATGTCGCCATCTTTCTCCCTCTCGAGGACACACTACAGTGGACGAGGTGAGTCTCGTGTTCCGGAAAAGCGATAAAAGGCTGCTGCTTACTTGATTGTTAGGCGCGCCGATGCGGATAGGCTGGAAGGGTAGCAGGTTGCGGTTGACACCGACGGCGCAACTGTCTCGGTCTTCATCGCGACTGCGTTCGGCGAGGGAGACGATTTTATAGTGACCAGAAATCAGCTTGTCAGACATCGTTGGCTGGGTTGTGTGGTACCAGGTTGGGAGATAACTTACTGCAATGTGAGCTGCTCGTTTTATAGCCGTCGAAACCCGACGCGGGGGCGTACAGCAGCTGAAACGTGTCCGTATTTTCGATGTCCGTTCTTCCAGTTCACTCTGATCTGTGCCGTTGGATGGCTACTCAATTCTTCTGACGAATGTCGGTTCGGGGGTGGCGCTTTGGGGAGATGGGTTTGCCGTGCTCAGCGCCGTTGATCAGAACTCGGGTCCAGGTATGTTATTGGACATTTGTTCACAGTTCTAGGGGATTTGATGATGGGCCAGTGGTTATGCGCAGCTCCGAACCACAGTCCATGGCCTGAACGCCCGCGCACAGATCTCGTTTATGGCCCTTCGATCCTTCTTAGGCTTGACAGGCAAAACAAGGACAAGAGATGGAGTTAGTTGATTACCAGAAGTGGTCGAGCATCGAGCTGACAAGTCAGTGATGGTGTGAAACCCCACCAACCCTTCCATGCAGGAGTAGAGATATCGTGCGCCCTTGTGCACTCTATATTCCGATGTTTACTTGCCGGACTAGTAGTCGAACTTTTAACGCAGCTAGTATAGCATTTACGGGACACTTGAGTGTGGGTAAACAGAACAAGGCAGAGGAATGAGCAAAGACGCAAGTCGATTGATGGAGAAGAGCCTCGAAGCTTTACCACCCATGTGCGGTAACTCGCTAACGCCACCCCAAGTTTGTATGAGCGAAGTGACCTAGTCTTCGACGGGAGAATTCTGAAGTAGCGCCCCCTTCTTGTATTGTGAACCTGTCCTTGTAGGGCTGAGTGGCGTTCATATGAAACCATCTCGTATTTGGGCGCAAGTGTTTACGCGACGACGAGCTGCTTTGGAACACTGAATCAACGAATCTGTGCCCTAGGACTTGTTACAAGCAGAGATGCGGACTTGGATTCATGTCCATGGAGGGCGCATCATATTGTGAATGAATAGAGAGCAACTTGAAGCACGATGAGTCTCAATGAGGGGCATCAGCACCCGGTCGACGGGAAGTACGCCTCGGTACCCTCGGTGGCAGCAATATATATGGCATCATATTTTAGATTCGACATTCCGCTCCCCGGAATCAATACATTATGGGGCGAGCAGATCGGTCTAGGCTTGTTCAGAATCGCACCGATCTTGTTCAACGGATCTTAGGGCAATAGATCAGGGATGACGTCTACCACCTTGAGGCCCTGGGGTCATCGAGCACCTGCTCGAGCTTCGTTGCGCCCTGTATCACCGTGCTCGTGTTCGGGTTCCTTCCCACCCCAGGCCAATGCGAGGTCTCTGGGTGGTTTCCCGCACAAGTAAAACAAATGGTGAATCGAATGACGAACCTGTCTCTACGAGATTTGTGAGCTCTTGGACTTTTTGACCGAGACTCTTGACGTGTCCTCGAAAAATCTCGTGCGCATAGCAAAGGGTGAACTTTTATCTTGTACTATACATAACGGGAGATGTGTGACGAGAAGGTATATCGGTCTGCGGTTAAACCGCCAAACAGAACTGCAAAATAGATACCTTACCAGGGAGCAGACCGTTGATCAGGGCCAACCACACTCTCACTAATGGCATATTTCTGCGCAGAGGCGCATACTCCCGCTTGGTATGCTCGCGGTGGGACTGGCTGGATCGATGCGTCGATTGTCAACAACTTGCCTCCCTCCACATACGGAAAGCAGTAGAGGCATTGATCAGTGATTGGGGTGATGAGGTCGAGTTTTTCATCGACATCTGCAAACGAGATTGCTGGTATCGCAATGTGTTTTCGTTATTTTGTAGCCCGGAAATGCAACCCATGGTATACTCAGTCCCCGATGCCCAGAAGAAAGCTTGAAGTATAGGTTGGTGAGTTCCTTGACTGACACATCATAATATAGCATATCTTACCAAGTTTTCTGTGACATAGTTGAACGAGCAAACAAATAAGCCACCGTCGTGGGGTGTCCAAGGTAATTTGTGGGGAGTAGCGAAGAACTGTAGATATCTCTATGACTTTGAAGTTTGAACGTCATATACGAATGGTTGAAGTCGATTACCCCCATTTGTTCAAACTTTGGGCTTGTCGCATTACGATTTCCAGCTTGAGATCCCTTTCACTAGCAACTTACCAGGCTAGTGGTTAGAGCAAGCTTTGTGGCTGTGGAATCTCCCAATAGATCCAAACAAACGTTCGTCGAAGCGAGCCGCGATGCCGATCTGGACCCTCATGCTTCCTTGCTTGTATACATCCATGTGCCTCACCACTGCACGCGTCGTCTATCGACGCTAGCATATAGCGTTCCTCGCACTGGCATGTTTCCCATGTGCGTACTGCCATTAGGTATTGATTGTTTACACCAGTCCTACCTGTGTGTTATTCTGGCATTTGCATTCATCTCGTACCACATGGTCAACGCGTCCCAGCGCACCGCTGCGCACCAGATCGATATGGCCTGGTGCGGTGTCTCCCCCTGCACCGCGTCTGGACTAGACCCGAATCCGATGTGGGCCTGGACGATAGTAAGACCTCTACGCCCCTTGCAGACCCTTACTGCTCCACGCCCAGGTTGGGCCTCTAGCCTTGTGCGGTTCGGCCTGCATGGCTTGCAGCCCAAACGGGCGCGAATTCGAACAATATTTGAATTTCAACAGTCTTTTCTCAGACTACACGGATTCCAGCGCCTTATTTGTACAAATACAGTGATCTTATTCTTTACGCTTATTCGGTAAGTCTCTCGAACCGATACAGCTGGTTACGCGCATACTGCGGTGGTAAGGACTGGGCTTCCTTGATGGGCTTGATCAAAATCTGTCATCGAAGTTACAAAACTGGCACATTTAACAGAAGAGAATAAGTAACCTCAGTATCTTTGTCATCGGCAGGGACCGTCCATCCCCTGCCTGGGTCTTTATCCAGTGCGATGCTAAATATTGCATAGGGATTTATTAGCGAATCGTGGAAGTCCCTGACGAAAGAAAAAATGCTTGCGTGAATGCATCCTGCGATTTTCTGTAGGTGGCACGCCATTTCTGCTCTTCCTCAGGATGGATGGAAGCAATAACCTTGTCGTCGTTTACGACGGTGTATGGATATCCACCTACTCCAAGAATGATAGTGGAGTCGCCCTCTTTTACGAGGGTACACTACAGTGGACGAGGTGAGTCTCGTATTCCAGATATCCTGAGAAGCGATAAACTGCTTACTTGAGTGTTAAGCCCCCCGATGCGAACAGGTTGGTAGGCTGGCAGGATAGGGTCGGTACCGACGGCGCGATTGCCTTCGGTGAGAGAGATGATTTTGTAATGACCAGAAGTGAGGTCGCGAGACATTTTTAGCTGGGTTATGGAACTTGGGGGATCAGCCACAATGTGAGCTGCTCATTTTATAGCCGTCGTAACACAACACACAGGGGTACAGCAGCTGAAACATGTCCGCATTCGATGTTCATTTTTCTAGTTTACTCTGGTACGTGCCGTTGTATGGCTGCTCAATTCTTCTAATCGGCGTCAGGTCAGGTCCATAAAGGGAGTGGCGCGCCCGGGAGATATCATTTTGAAGCGGCGTTACCTATTTGTGTCGAAGTTTGTCTGGCCTGGCCTTGTATCTGGAATCTGGATGTTTGAGCGGCATTCTTTGAGACTTTGGTGCAAGTGTTTACGCGACGATGAACTGTTTTGGGGCGACGTCCATTTTCTCGGATTTTTTATGCGCACTCCACCAAGAGGTCTAGATTCGGATCCATATCAATAGCGAAGCTAAGCACAGCTGACTGATATTTGTGGTCGGTTAGTCGGTAACATCATTAATTTTCGGCGAGGGAAGATAGGTAGAAGCCGTCTCACCGTCTGTCCGTCTTGGTATGCATCTTCGTGTCCGCAAGATCCTATCCTTTGGCTGTCTTTGAAACGAGAAGTCATGCTCTTACGGCATGGCAGTCTTTTGAACTATCGGATGGGTGATCTGCTTGGACAAATTTATAACTTCATCCCGTCATGGCTCATGATGGTCACCGAACGCTCGCGGTTAAGTTGAAGTTCGCGCCTGAGCCACTCCCAGTACGGTCCAGGGTGTTTTGACACCAATACAACCCGCACCAAAATCCTGTGATAAGGAACAAACCGACAGTTTCATCGACGCTATCCCTTGATCGCCATATGGAATGAACGAGTCGCCTCGAATTCGCAGTGACGCGCTTATGATGTCAAATCATGATCAAGTTATGGACTAAGTTTCAGCCTCCGACTCGAATGTTCGTGAGCGTGACCTGATCAATTGACACACTGGGCCTACATCCCAAGTACTTTATCATCAACGAAAGCTAGATCTGATTCAATTCCTCGATCTCAACAATGTGTTATACACTCCCCCCTCTCTCAAGCACAACGCAATATCGTACATACTACCACAGAAAGTGACTCTGGTATATATCTTTTGTACCTATTCGTCGAGTCGCTCAAACCGATACAGTTGGGTAGGTATGAACTGCGGAGGTAAGGAACCGGTTGCAACAATAGGCCTGATCTCAATCTGTTATCAAAGTCAGAAACTTGCTCGACATCTTTAACGAGAGAGAACGAATGACCTCAGCATCACGATCGTCTGGGGCATCAAGAAGGACCGTCCAACCTTTGCTTGGGTTTTCAGCCAATGCGATGCTAAACATTGCATTGGGATCAATCGGCAAAACGTGGAAGTCTGTGGAAAAAGCATCACTTACGTGAAAGCGTCCTGCAATTCTCTGTAGGTTGCACGCCATCTCTGCCCGGGCCCGGGGAGAGTGGAGACAGTAACTTTGTTGTTGACTACCTGGGTGACCGGATAATCACCTATCCTGAGCAAGATCGTTTTCCCGTCTTTCTGGAGGTCCCACTGAAGCGGACGAGAAGGCTGAGTTTCGTGGTCCTGATAAAAGCGGTAGACTGTCTTACTTTTTGGATAGGCCCACCGATGCGGACAGGCTGGGAATGTGGCCCAGTACGATCTTCAACACCGACGGCTTGATCGCCTTCGCCGGCAAGAGAGACGACTTTGTAGTGACCAGAAGTAAGGCTGTCAGACATCGTTGGCTGGGTTAATGGAACCGGGTTGGAAGCCCAGCCACAATGTGGGCTGCTCGTTTTATAGCCGTCGTATACGCAGGGGTACATCAGCTGAAACGTATCCATATTTTCTCCATTCGATGTCCGTTTTTTCCAGTTTACTCGTGGTACGTGCCGTGATTTGACTGCTCAATTCTTCTAATCTGAGCGTCAAGTCCATGAAATGGGGTGGCGCTTTCTGGAGATGAGTTCACTGGGCTCAGCGCTGTTAATGTGAACTTGAGTCCGGGTATCGATCCATCAGAAAAACATTGGGGATTCTGTGATCCAGCGATCATACACCCGCTCAAAACCAGTTTTCCGAGGTTCAACACCCGCGCCCATATCTCAAACAGTCGGAAGAACATGCAGAGACACCTCTGAAAGCACAAGTCGATCGGCATTCGCCATTTGCGGTAATCCACTAACTGTACTGGGCGGTCGGACCTGACCTGCCCTCCGACCGAAGACCCTTGAAGGGGGCGCAACACCCTTGTGCCGTTGGCCTGGCCCTCTAGGATTGAGTGGCGTCATGACATATGAAACCATCTGGCGCTTGGGCGTAGCGTGAGCGTGAGTGTTTACGCGAAGGCGAACGGTTTTCGAGCGGCGTATAAACACCATTGAATCAGCAAATCCGTGTTCTCGAACTTGTTACGAGCACTCCACCAGGAAACATGGACTTGGGAGCATGTCAAAGGCGAAGCTGAGCACCATGCCTGAGTGATCTCAGGAGTGGCCATACTGTGAGCCGGTTCGATAGATATCTAAACTTTGAATACCCCCACACAGCTCGTTGGATTTGACATTCCAACTAGAGCGCCCCTGGAACCTCCAACCTATTCATCAATATATATATGTTGAAAACTGACGGCTTTGGGGTATGTGGGTACTCGAATACACCCGAGCCCCCGATCTCCATTCTATGCAGATCCATATGGTCCGGGCCGGGTAGTCTCACTGCGGGCAAATGAAAGGTGATGAGCGTTAGACAGGGAAAGAATGGGTGGCGTACATTAACCGCAAACGCTATCCATTTGTTTATGGACCAAACGTGGGCCAGACGGAAGTGCACAGAGAATATCGCTCTCGGGACGAGAGGTGATCAAAAGACGAAGCTTTCTCGGAAGAGCGTTCTCGGAAATCTGCTTAGAGATGGCTCGCAAAAGCGGCTGGCGACCGAGTGGATCCCCGCATTCGTCCAGAGCGTCGATGACGATGATCAAGGGTCCGATGAGATCTAAATGCTTGCTAGGTTCGACGATGAACCGCTCCAGCTGCTCCAGGGGGGACGTCGACATGCGGAGTGCCCGATTGTCTTTCACGACTCCCCATAGCGCAGACTTGTACTGTGGATCGTGATCGCAGATGTCGCGCGCGATGGTGGTGAACAGGTTCTGTGGATTCCGCATGGCAAGATCGGTCCTGGAGAAACAATACGACGAGCCCAGTCGCTTCTGCCCGTCGTATAGATGAGCGATCGAGTGAGCGATGGCCGACTTGCCCGACCCGGCAGCGCCCGTGAGAAGGCACAATTGCGGAGCATCTTGGTCGGAATCGTTGAGAATGTCTTGGATGTCGGAGAATAGTGACCCATAGGTCTCATGAAGGTACCCCTTCTCCTGCACATATCTAGCGCCATACGCATACGGCATGTCGTTGAGGTCGTTGACTTCCGCTACGTTACGGGCCAATGAACATCTCAATACTCTGGAGGGGAGAGAGGGGTCGCACCAATATGTCCTACCATATTTACATTTATCATACAAACGACCATGATCCCTGTTTGTAACGAAACTCCCTCCAAGAATGCGGCGTTGAGTGCTTTCAGCTTGTTCTGGTAAGCCGTGACCTTTCCGCTGATATCTGCCGACGTGTATTTAGCCGTTCGAACCCCTGAGTACGGAGAATCAGAGGTCGACATAACGAGCTTGAATCCAATGACGACTCACAGAAGCTTTTTTCCCTAGTATATTCGGCGATGAAATAACCGCACTCCGTCACCTGCTGTGTCAGAAGCTTGATAACCTTGATGTGCGCCTTGATTTTCTTCAAAGGTTCAGCGTCGTGAACGAACTCGAAGACGTCATTCATTACGCCTGTCAGGCGAATGATCTGCTCGTCGTTATCTTGTTGCTTTAAGAACGCCTACGCGGGTTATCAGCAATGATATGAATACCGAAAGGCAAAAAGTCCAGACTTTGTTCGCAGCTGATATGACAGACCAAGCCAATTTCGCATAGGGATGAATCTGCATCGCGTTCAGACTGCGAGGGAGTCGAGAAGAGAAGAAGAAACAATGAATACCTCGGCGACACCTGTCGCGATTTCGTCGAACCGCCTCAAAGCGTTCAATAAGGTACCAAGAGCATCTCGATGTTTCACTACTGCAAAGTCCAGCTTGCCGACGACCCCAGGCGCGAAACCCAGTTCGTGAGCCCCCTTGGTCGCCTTATCCATGATGCGTTTAGCCTGAAGGTCACCGGCATTCATGCCAACATCATCGTATTGCTTCACGACCAACGAAAACTTGATCGTAGCTCCCAGAAGTTCGTAGCCGCTGGAAGTATGATTATGAAGAGGCTCTTCGAGTACTTGAATCGCAGAGATCGCGTCAGTAAAAACACATGTTGACATGCACGATGACCTCTCACTACCGCCCATTAGTCTTGCCACTACTCCGCCGACGGTAGCCATCAGAGTTCCGACAATCTCGTCCTTTCGGGCACGGTGGTCCTGAATAACTTTAACGAGGAAGATGGATTGATTATCCCCGTCGCTGACAACAAAGTTCAGTTGCCCGGTGTCCAGAGAACGGACACGCAACCTACAAAATCAATGTTTCGTTCCAAAAGGTATGAGTTCCCTTCTCCTCAGCCCTCTTCGTCATTCTTGACTTGCCACCCACGAAAAATTCGAGATGATGTCGCCTCGGAACAGGGAGCATACGCCGCGACTCGGTCTGAAGTTCGATCTCTGATGAAAAAAAATCAGCTCGATTCCTACAGACGGACTGGCGTTGTAATCCCACTCTCGATTATGATCACCCTCCCCCTGAAACTAGTTGAGCACATACCCCGCGAAGCAATCCAGGTGCTAAGTACACTTACGCAGTTGAGTTCGTGACTTGAGCCCGTTTGGCTGTGTTCATAGTATTATGGGCAGCAGCTGGCAAATATACGATATCTGTGGGGGACATAGCAGTAGGCGAGGTTGGGAGCAAAGCTCAGACGAAGAACTTGGTTGCAGTTGAGGCCAACATGCGGTTGCAATGCGGCTTGGAGACGCCGATGGAGGTTGATAGATGACAAGAGTGCTAAATTCGGAGATTATCAGAACGCTGTGTGTGATACACAACACCACGAAGATGGGTTAGGGCTAAATGACCCTCATACTAGTGAAACGTTCACATCAGGGAGAGGAAATATCACAACAAGCGTCTGTATTCGATCTACCAAGATCGGCGAACCCGATGAGCAAATGCGGTCAAATCCATCAGTCTGTCACTCACACGACCGCTCGTACCAATGATGCTGCGGAATACATGGTATGGGGAGTCAGTTCCGGTACTCAGACACTGTCTTTCCCAAACATAGGAGTTAGGACATTGAATAGGTCCCACGTGTCATATCAAGTTGGTGCCCGTCGATATGTTTTTCCGTTTCGAATAAGGCTGTGGGCCCGGTTCCGTGTGGATGTGTTAGGGCAAAACAAGACATAAAAGGGGATCAACTGGTCAACATGTTAGGCCCGAGCTTGAACGCTCAAAGTTGTGTCTGTAGACTGTTCTTTGCAAACTTCACAGCACCCTTGGGTTAATGTCAAACATCGCGAACCCCGCTGCGGGACGTCCATGAAAGTGTTGTATTCAGGGAAATAAAAATCCCAACGACAAACGGGCACACGCGGTCTATCGATCTACTTCCCTACACCTTCGATGAGCGAACAGTCACCGAAACAATCTGGCCAGTCACTCACCCAAACACAAGATCCATCGTGCCAATGATCGCCACAGCGTCAGCGAGCATGTGCTAAAAATCGTGGGACGGCAGTCAGTCGGGTACTCGAGCGAACAATTTATATATGCTTACGTCTGCAGGAAGAGAGATGCAATAGTCATTAGCTACCTTTTCATGCAACGGAAGGTTCTCGAATGGGACTTACGTCTCATCATGAAGTCAGCACCTGCCAAGTGAGCGAACCCAGGGGCACGAATTTTACATCTGTATGGGCGGTTCGTGCCATCCCTATGTAATACGGGGTTTCAATCAATCTTGATGTCAATGACGAGACGGGAAGAAAGAGCGCACGATACGAGGTAAACCGCCATCTCGCCCTTGGGGGCCTCAATGGCGCTGTAGGTCTCACCCGGAGGCACAGAGTAACCCTCACTGAAAAGCTACCAAGTCTGTCGATAACAAGTCCCAGGGGGAAAGGAGAACATACTTTGAAGTGGTGGATGAGGGCCTCCATGCTCTCCTTCATGGAGGCACGTGGAGGAGGAACGAGTTTATTGTCGTCGACTTTGACAACACCGGTGGGCATTTTGTTCAAGCACTACAATATATCACGTATTGCTCGAGAACAGAGGTCAACGAAAGCAACAATAATACGCACTTGGTGAATAATTCGCAAACTTTCGCGGAATTCTTGAACTCTACAGAGATACCGGTCGTAGCAGTCACCGTTCTTGCCTACAGGAATGTCAAACTCGACCTGGTACAAGGGGTCAGATATCGTAACACCAAAACGCGGTCGGTCGACAACATACTTCGTCATACTTGTCGTATGGTTGAATCTTCCGCAGATCCCAGGGGATACCACTGCCACGCAACATAACACCACTGAAGCTGTAGTCCAATGCCTCCTTTGCGGTCACGACACCAATTCCAATAGTGCGCTCTTTCCATATCCTGTTACCGGTCACGACCTCCTCGATTTCGTCCACACGTGAACTGAACTGAGTTGCCCATTTATGAATGTCTTCGAGGAGACCGTGGGGAAGGTCAAAGGCCACACCACCCGGACGAACGTAGGCCGCGTGGAGACGAGCCCCAGAGACACGCTCGTAAAACTCCATGAGCTTCTCGCGCTCCTCGAAACCCCAAAGGAAAGGAGTGAGAGCACCAACGTCCATAGCGTGTGAGAGGACGGCCATCAAATCTGAATTGATATTTTATCACAGTACTCGAGACGGAGTGTATAGCACGCACGACTAAGAATACGAGTGATCTCGCCAAACATGGTTCGGATCCATTTGGCACGCTCGGGTACCTCGATATTGAGAAGTTTCTCTACGGCGAGGGTGTAGCAAAGCTCGTTGGTCACTGCAGAAAAAAGGAAGTGATTGGTTACCGTATTACAACCGTGGACGACAACACGCACTCATGGAGACGTAGTCGAGACGATCGAAGTAGGGAAGGGCTTGTGTGTAGGTTTTGTATTCGATCAGTTTTTCCGTGCCGCGGTGAAGGAGACCAACGTGCTGCAGAGTGATGTTAGACGAGTGTGCAGCACGATTCGGCGTCGACTGGAACGCACAGGATCTGCTCGGAGAATTTCTTCGCCGTTGAGCTCTAAAATCATACGGAGCACACCGTGAGCGGCAGGGTGCTGAGGACTGTGGGACGTGAATAACCCGTCCTCCAGAGAGCCATGAACACCCACCCGAAGTTGACTATATGCGCGAGGATTCACATCAACAAAACGGCAAAAAGTCGGAAGAACGCACCGGTAAAATGTCTTAGCTTAGAGTCTGCACGCGTGCCAGTCTCTGCCAATATTTCCGCCGCGGACATGCCGTGCAGGTCCTCGACGGTGTGTGTCTCGAACGGATTCTTGGGTGTGTTCGAGTTCACGGACTGAGTTTCAGGCCTCCATCGCGCCGGCGACGTAGAAAAAGAGCGAAAAAGAGAAGGCTTTGACAGAGCAAGTTGTCGGCGTAGCAATGCGCTGGCCATCGTCGTCGAGGACAAACAGAACGTTCGTGAGCGTGCGGCACAAGTCGGTTGTGGCAGTGCTAACCATGGAAAAACCTCCATTCGGGGGGTCGACTCGGCTCGCCCTCATACCACGATGATCCTACTACTACTATTGCTCTCCAGCTTGGCGCTGGCGGCAGAAAAGCCTTGCACGATACACGACAGTACTAATAACTATTACGATCTAAACCCTCTCAGAGCCAGGTGAGTCTAACATTGGATATGTCGCGCCCCCCCCGCTTAGCTTGGCTTAGCAAAGACTACCAGTTTCAAACGGATGGTGGACACACGATATACCTCAACGTGTGCGGTGGGGTACGGACTGAGCCATGGAATACCGGGCTTGACGAGAGCCAAGTCGATATTGCTGGGCTTGTGAGAAAGGACCACGGGGACTTTGCCATTGGGTGCGCTCCATCTCCAAATCTATGGGTGATACAGTCATACCAACGTTTGACTGATCAGACTGGCGAACACGACACTGGAAATGAAGGACGGTGGCTTGATACTCAGCCAGTCAGAGGGGTCACAGTGTCCTGGAATAGACAACGAACGTGGCAGCTCGACCATCCTCTTCGTATGTGACACATCTGTTTACTCTGCAGGTCCGTTTTCCGTATGAGAAACTTGCACCTGACGACTGACGCGTCATTACGACAGGAAAACCCGTGCTTGTAGATCAGTGGCCTTCGGACGACGAAAAGGCTTGTCACTACGAATTCGAATGGCGGACACACGTGAGATCCCCCCATCCCATTCACAAGCCTGTTATCAACTGTCTTCATAGTATGCATGCCCAGCAGGGGAACGTGGCTTCTTTGGAGGAGTGCTCGTCTTCTTGATGATCTCGTACGTTCAATTCATATCATCCTCGCTTTGATGTTTACGACGTGCAAATCAGAGCGATAATCCTCCTCATGGCATTCGTCGTCATCAGCACCGTTTACAACCGCTTCGTACTCCGTTTGCGAGGTTTCGACCAGCTCCCCAAGTTCACCTTCTCGCACGCTTACGAGATTTGGGACGTTTGCTCGGAATTCCTGCGCTCCTTGATAGATTACTTCGTCGTCGCTTGGAATACCCGTGTCAGGAACGTCAATTCGATCTCGCACCATTGGACATCGAGAGACGAGGAGGAAGCACTGAGAACTTCTGACCCGCTCGAACTGGATTTAGGGGACACAGGGGGGTATGGCATAAACCCGAGAGCTCGCCGAACGTAGGATGTACCTTGCCGTGTACCATTTTCAGTTAGACTATGCATCCCATAAGTATTATTGCCTGCTCAATTACTACCTTCTAAATCCGGACCGACGGTATATACCGAGTCTATCATTTTCCACTCGTACCAAATACGTATCCTCGAAAACGACGCTTTAAGGCTTCAATTCTGGTCCCGTCATGGCCAGGGATATCAAACCATCGAAAGGACCGTCCAAGTTCCGTTCTCTATCAAAGAAAAATGCCGTTCGAACGCGAGGGAAAATTCGTTCTCATGACAAGGGCAAGGCGCGTGCCATCGACGACGTATACGAATACGCCCCTTCCAAAATCCGTCGTTCCAAAGTCTCTCTCTCACTGGACCGCCACGAAATCGAAGGGCGGCGGTATGGCTCCGAGGACGACGAGATAGACGCGGATCTCAACGGTCTGAGTCACGAAGCGATGCAGAAGTTGCGTGCGAGGCTGATGCGGGACGATGAGGACGAGGATGGAGGCGGGCGGGTCGATAGCGAGGACGACGAGGATATCGAGAGCGGGGATGCGTTCGAGGAGAGCGATAGGGAAGAATTCGCGGGGTCGGGGTTCGTGCGCAAGGCACGTTCACACTCCTTCGTCTCTCGCGTTGTTCGTCGTTGACTATCGTTTAGGGCGCCAATAAGCGCGCGAATAAAGCTTCGGACAGAAAAAAACATGTAAAAAAAGAGGTCGATCTCAACGAAGACTCCGACAACAAGTCAGGAGATTCTCGATCTGTCTCGGAAAACGAAGATTCAGATGAAGTTGGGGGTGAGGACGAGGAAATGGACGATGGAAGCGCAGGTGAATTCTATGATGCCCTCGATGTCTTTGACGGACGTGCGGACGTGGAGGACGACGGCCTGCCTGACAAGAAGGGGCAGGGCGTGGCAACGGAGTCAACGAAAGGGAAACAAGAAGAAGAATGGGAGGGCGCAGGGGATTCAGATGTTGGTATGAGCGACGAGGAAGCCAGGAATGAAGACGAGGTTAGCGAAGGCGATGAGGATGAGGAGGAGGAGGAGGAGGAAGAAAGTGACGGCGAAGACGACGAAGTACGCATATCTGCTTCCGACTCTGAAGACCCCTCCCCCGAAGCACTCGCCGACCTCGAAATCTTCCTCTCAAAACTCGACCCAGCCACGACCCACAAACGCAAACCAGAAGAAGTAGCAGAACCCGGCCCGAAGAAACGTCAGCGAGTCTCCGACCGCACCGAAGCAGGCGAGGAGAGCGAGTTTGGGATCCGAGGTACAGACCCACGTTGGTACCATACATTCACGCTCTGATTTCTCCGTAGGTTCGAGCACTCTCAAACTGGATGACCTTCTTGCCCCACTCGCATCTTCCTCCTCCCTTGCTGCACTCAAGAAATCGACGAAACCTCTTACGTCCTCCAGCTCGAAAACCAAAACGCTCTCTGCACCACTACCTCAGCGAGCACAAGAACGCCTCGACCGAGAAGCTGCGTACGAGAAAACGAAAGAAGAGGTAGACAAATGGACGGCTACGATGAAACGCATCAAAGAGGTATGTGACGCCAACTCATCACATGTGAGACATCCAACTTACCTCCATCCTAGGCAGAACATCTCAGCTTTCCTCTTCAAGCCGAGAAATCAGGCCGCGTCTCCAATCTCGAACTCGCAGCCAGATTCACAGTAAGGCCATCTCATTTTTGCATTCTCCTCGAGATTAAAAGTCGAGTTCACTCCCTCTCTAGCCATCGAACGAGCTCGAATCCGCCGTCGACAAGCTCCTCAAATCCGCACAGCTGCGCGACGAAGATATCGAACACACCGAAGCACTCAAAACGGCCCATCTTAGCGTTGAAGAAGTCGCTGCAAGACGCGCCGAGCTACGAATGATGCGTGAGCTCGCGTTCCGCGCCGACAAAAAGGCGAAGCGGATCGCCAAGATCAAGAGCAAGACGTACAGGCGGATACGAAAGAAGCAGCGTGAGCGGCTTGACGGGGCGGCCGGAGATGAGGACGTGGACGTAGACGATGGAGAGGCGCGATTGAAGGCCGAGGTCGAACGGGCGAGGGAACGTGCGTCGCTCCGGCACAAGAATACAGGGAAGTGGGCCAAGGGGATGAAAGGCCGCGAAGGGCTCGATCAGGATCAGCGACAAGCGATTAGTGAAATGCTCGAGCGCGGGGAGAAGCTGAGACGGCGGATACGCGGGGAGGATAGCGGTGATGAAGGAAGTGATGACAGCGAGAGCGACGGGGAGGAACGAGATGAAGAGCAAATCAAGCGCGACGCTTTCGAAGAGCTGGCCGCTCTGCGTGCGGAGGACGATTCCAGCCTCCCAGACCTCAAGAGCAAGAGCGTGTTCAACATGAAGTTTATGCGGGATGCCGCAGCGAGACAGGCTCACGAAGCGGACGCTCAAGCCGAGCAGTTTCGAGAAGAAATGGGATTCGGGATCGACGGGGAAGGAGACGACGGAGACGACGGCAGCGCAGCTACTCCCCCAAAGGACACGACCATGGTGCAACGCACGGGTGGGCGATTCTCGTTTCAACCTGGAGCGATAGAAGGCATGCTCAGGCCCCTGGGTTCCCTGGCCTCGGACACGTCTAGCGTCACC
>JBBPRP010000032.1:0-34547 GCA_038093135.1 Leccinum longicurvipes
GGACCAGCACCATCCTCAGTGTCGAAACCAGGAACCGGGTCGATGTCACATTCAAACTCGGGTTCTGGGACCGGTGCTGGATCTCGATTTGGTTCAAGCTTGTTGCGCACCGGTCTACGGGATAGTTCTGTCACCTCGATTTCTACTGGGTCCACTCAGTCACACTCACCCAAACACGAGAGCATGGCTAGCCTCCCGTTTCACCGCCCCTTGCCAGTTCACTCTAGTTCAAGCTCCGATATGGAAATCGACCATCCCCCTCGTCCCGTCTCCGTACCGCCTCAACCGGTGCACTCTAGCACAGTGAACCTTCAACGAACGGTTCGCTCACGCCAGTATAAACCAATGCTTGGCTCGTCGCCTGTTGCAAGCATCTCGAGTCCCATCCTCACATCTGGAATTACGCAGCGGGGCGTTTCCTTCTTTGGTGGCAATACCGAAGACTTCGTTCCTGGGCCTAGCTCGGATCGAGCATCTGACGACCTGGCCAGTCCCCCACAGGAGGTCGAGGGTCAAGAAGGCGCTGACGCGGCCGGGAGTGGGAAGAATAGTCAAATCACGATCGATAAACCAAAAGAACTCGCCATTCCTAGGAAGCTGGAAGGTAGCTTGCGACTCAACACCGAATTGAGTTTCTCTAGGACCCCGGATGCGTTGCAGAGCAGCAATTCTGCCGCGAATCCACTCCATCCTGCTACAGGGGCCACAGGCAAAGAGAGGATCACGGCGCCTATAGCCCGAGCTCCGGACAATTCGGCATTGTGCCGATCTCCGACGGCTACGCCGGCTTTCGGTGCGTCTGAGCACAACCAGCCTGCTGCAGACCATCCGGTTGTCGATTACAAGTTACCACGGGAGCTGCACAGTGAACTGTCACCGCCTCTGATTTCGTCGTTTGCAGAGCCTATTTTCATGGTCATCCAGGACATGCGGGAACAGCGGATGAGTCTCTGTCAGAGCTTACGGCAGTACGTCTTCGTGCACGCAGCTGTAATCGAAGGCGCCTTGAGGATCGTGGATGAGGAGCGCGAACTCTGGGAATATGGCGGGGCAAGTGATGATGGTAGTTCAGCCGAAGGAGAATCTGGAATTAGCGTGCGAAAAGGCGGGGGAAGATTCAGTGACAGAGAGGGAACGAAAATGTGGTATGGGAGGACGCACAAAGCTGAAGTGGCTGCCATGATGTCACAGTTTGAGCACTGCAGTGGTTCCCACAGGGCCCATCCTTCTAAAACGACGGCGCATCCTTCAAACTACTGGAGTCCGGAAGGTAATATTGGATGTACACAGGTCCAGATAACGTCTGCATCGTCTTCATCAGGTGTATCGTCACCTTCAAAAGGGAAACGCGGACCTAGTCCCACCGAACTGCTCAGAGAAGACAAAACTGGTGCCTTGTCGTCGAATAAACGCCCCAGCATCCACCGCAAAACCAGGAGCAACCACTCGTTCGAATCGACCAGGTCATCACCGGTGGCAGGTGAGAATGGGGGAGGTTCAAGAGAGACAGCGGTGGATGTGAATGGGACTCGAGTCGAATCGGGACGACCAGCAGTACCGGAAAAGGGAGGGCCCACATGCGGCTCCACCTGAGGTGGCGATCGAGCGATTATCCAGTGGTTTTGATCTGTTATAGGTGAGTATTCGGCAATGCGTCCCGTTCGCATGATCTAATCAAGCATCGACCCTTCAGCGCGCTGTGTGATATGTTTTAGATGTTACTTAATGAAATGCTGCCGGTAAGATATAGGCTGCTGCGCCACTTCCTTAGCAATGCCAAGCGGTCCCAGCGATGATGCCACTACGGAATGAAATATATCCTGGGAGCTGCGACCTATCGATTTTTCTGCTTGACATCACTTACATTTCACTAGCTAACGAGTCACCAGTACAACGGTTTGCATATTTTGAGTGGCCTTCTCGTTTTTCATCAGAATGACCTGTCAGACCTGTCATGGTGGCGTGGAGCGGAAGACTAAACATCTCACCACATTAAATCTCAGACTGACCACATCTCACCGATCCATCCCGCCATTTACGTGAACTGTGGAGCGTGTAGCTGTTTGGTGGAGCGGCTCGTGAGACTAGATTCGATCGCGCCGTTGATCCACCTCTCGTCTGCATCCAAGTATGCTCGACGGTGCTACTAGAAGTCCTTATACATTACCTCGTGCCTAAGCCATTCACCCTGGACCGTATTGGCTGGTAGTAGGGTATGAGTCTGGAATCCTCGCCTGATCGAGTATTCAGGAAGCGATGTCGAGCGCGCGAACTTTCGACGAAGGGTGGAGCACCGATCGCCCTCCCAGAACAACGGCAGAGATTGGTCCGAATCAGGCAGTTTTTCAAAAAATACCTAATGCGGCGCTCGCAGGACGGCTTGTTTTCGCCGTAAACGCGGAGGGTCCCCCACCGCTGGGCTTTCAAAAAGTCGGCGTACAGGAACCGGTGTGCTTATAACAAAGGAATCTCAAGTGCATACATATAAAATAGTCGTAAATTTTTATTACAAATACATAAAAGAAAGAGAGAAAATCTCAAGGGAAAGTTCACTATCATTAATTCCAACAATGATGTAAGTGACACGGAAGAACAGCATAACTCGACAGGATTGCCAACCAAAAAAAGGGAGGGAAAGGAAAACACAACCAGCACCTTATCAGTGATGGTGTGACAACGTGGGACCGCAGCAGCCACCCCGAGGCCGCCCGTAAAACGCGAATGTAACACCACACTAACCGCAAGCACTTAAATATCCTTGCAAGAAGCAAGCGCGACGCCGCGTTCTTCTGCTTCGTCGGTTGATCGTCCCGACAAAGACTCACGGTAGATGCTCCCCGTTTCCAAGTCCGTCGGCTGGTGGGTCGGGAAGTGCAGCCGCGCGCGCGAAGAAAGCATCCACCAAGCTCTCATCAAAGGTTGATGAAGGTAGTTCGATTCCGGTGGTACGATCTACGCAGTGGCCACATCCCTTGCTACAGTCCCTGTGATTTGGGTCGACATAACGAGGGGTACGATGCTGGATACATCCTGGACAAGTGCAGTGAAGACCACAGGTGCATCCAGATCCTGCAATAGATTCGATGCTACTGAGCGGTGGCATAGTGGGGAAGTTGGGGACAGAAATTGACCCGGCGAGGATTGGAGGTAGGTCCAAATGGGCTGGAGGAACTGCATGTGGTGGTACAACGGTTCGCTTACCCGCGCAGCACGACTGAGGTGGCGAGCTCAAAGAGTGTTCGTAAGGAGATTCCTGCACCGATGGATCACGAAACAACACTGCTATCTCAGCGAGAGTCTGTAGTCCGTAATCTTCGACTGTGTCTCCAGAAGAACCGGGATTGGCGGTGGAGGATGTTTTTCTGCATGTGCATTGCGTTATGCTCTTACAATGGCAAGGATTCAGAAGGGAATACACTGTGAAAAATCTAGAGCGCCTGTAAATATATATGTTCGATTCTTACCTGTTCGCCTAAAGTCAGGGGGTGATGAGGCAGCGGAAAGCTGAAGTGCGTCAGAGATTCCGTTGGGCAAGGTAGGCGTCGTAGGCATGAACCGACGGGCTAGGAGTATGTCCAGATCAGTGTCCGACCTGAATGACCCCACTGTAGTATACTCACGTTTCTTATCTGGGCGCGCAGCGGGAATAGGGACCTTGTCAACGACAGGCTGACGGGGAGTGCAAGTGCACTTGGAATGCACACGCTTTTCCTGGCGTAGTTCGCGACATTTGGAGCATTGAGAAACAGGTCGACCCTTCTTCTTCACTTCGAATAACGGGCGCTTCGAGTGGAGACATGAAGACGACCTGTGCCCTTTGATGCATGCTTCGCTGTAGAGTATTACCAGTAAAAACATGGGATCCATTCGCATAGTGGTAAGTCATGCGCACCATGCAAACTTTTTGTCGTTTACGAAGACCTAGCGGATCACGTTAGCCTGGGCAGGCAGAACTGGAAAGGACGACGAACCATGACAGAGAACCCTTAATACATTCAGTTCACTGCAGTGGATTTGGGAGCGTACGATGGACGATCGTCGCAGGAAGGGGGCGCTTCAAGGTGTGCGATGTAGATACGATGACATTCCAGCAACCAGCAGCACAGTCTCACGTGACAAAGGCAATTGGTCACGGCTGCTGTCGGAGTTGGATCCGAGTGAGTCGGACAGTAAAAAGCTGAGGTCGTTCGCGACCCCTGTTCCAACGAACTCGGCCCGCATCCGAGTAGCACAAACTTCATTCGCATCAGCGTGCATTTTTAGCTGGGGGCGCAAGCGATGGCTGCCCAAGGCTATGAATCATGAGCGAGTGTACTGCATTCCAGCGTGAACAACTTCTCACTCGTTTCTTCACAGCAGGCTGAAATGACGAAGCATTATGGTTAATGCTCCCCGACCCCATCTCTTGATCACACGCACAGCATCCGCCGGCTTTTGCTTTAGCTGCGCCATTTTCCCAACCTCGTCACGGTGCCAAACACGGCACGTACGTGGTCTACTAGGACTCATTGCGTAACCCTTCATTTAAAACTGAAAGTACTCTAAAAACTTGCATATCAACCCCAGCAGACGCGGCAATTCTGCACTTTGGGAGATATCTACATATGTATAACTTACTGCTGATGTGCTATGACTCTGAGAAAGTCCTGATGGTTCTGCTCCGCGGATTCTGGTATTATACACATACCTGAGACTTCTTGTTCTCGTAAAAGAGATGACATGGAGCCCAGGAGAACGTCAAACCTCACGGGATGGCCTCGATTCACATGTCAATATCCACAGGATTCACAGTCGTTGCGAGGCTTGCCTTACTGTTTTCTTGCTAACTCTGATCAGGTCCACAATTTAGTTCCGAAGAGACAGGCGCCGAATCTAATATCCTGCTCTCCGACTACGGTAGTTATCTTTTCATTTAGCCACCCCCAACTGAGACGTTGTATCAGAGGATGGGCCGGAATCCAAAAATAAAGCGCACAGCTCAAGTCATCAAATGAACCAGCACATCAGTGATCGGTGCCTTAGGCTAGTAGAATAAATATCAAGCGTAGAAGCAACGGTCAATAATTGGTTTCTAGAGGTCTACCATGCACCCTACACCGAAGGCGATCTTGGTGCAGCTTCGAGTGCATGTACTAAGACTTCTGCCCAGATGATATTATCCTTGATTTGGGACTGGAATTCCGGTTGAAAACCATGGGTCGCACGGACGTCACCTTTTTCTGTTCAAAGCATCCGTGCCCAGGTCGGGCCCCGAAGACGGTAGAGAACACTGCTTGGCGTATCCCATTCATGGTCTTCAGTCCGCTCCTGATCTTCTAATATAGAACAGGGGGTGTACTAGTGTGTGTCCGGACGCTACCAAATAGTCAAGGTACCATAAGGTCCGCGCAAGACACGTTCGTGCGCGAACTTGGAAAGTTTTATACTGATTGGATTAGAACATAAAGTTCTCCCATGGATGACGGCTTCAGTAACCGTGAATTTGACTGCAACTCCGTTTTCGTAGATGTTGCCAGGAACAAAAACCAACGACCACTGTTGATGCTCAATTGCAAACGTTCTAAATCTCTATGCCAGCCAAGAAATTATCGAGCCGTTGAACTGGGGCAAAAATAATCCGGTGGGCGTGTCACTAATTTCGATCGCATAAATACCCAGCAAATCATGCACACTAAGACGCTGCTGCCTTCAACAGTCTCGTGGTAACAACATTTGACGACTCTAGGCATGTCTGTTCCCACCGTTCTTGTTCTTGGTGCACTGGCCAAGTCAGCTTCTGCAGCGGTGGCTTCGACCTTCACTGCTCCCGCTGCCGCGTAGGTGTCACGTCTTGGCGTTCTTGGCAGATAGCTGATCTGTTAATTCAATCAGACCCACGGATACCTCCCCTTTCTATGTCGGCGCATCAAATGGGACCATCCAAAATGGCCCTGTTGTCCCGGGTGCTGTCTTCGATCGCTTCATCCAAATCTGGTTAGAGAACACCGATTTTGCTCAGGCAGCCTCCCAAGAAGTTTTCCAGAATCTGTCGACACAAGGGATTACTCTCACTAGTTATTATGGCTTGACACACACGAGTGAGCCCAATTACCTTGGTGCTGGGGGTGGCGACTTCTGGGGATTATACGATGATGACATGGAATATGTCCCAAACAACATGAGCACCATCGTGGACCTTCTAGATCAGAAGGGCATTAGTTGGTCCGAATATCAAGAGAACATGCCTACTGATGGCTACGGTGGCTACAACTACACGAACCCAAGTCCGAACAACTATACCTACTACGTCCGCAAGCACAACCCACTTGTTATTTACGATTCAGTTGGCCTGAACACGACGCGAGCCATGCGTATCAGGAACTTTAACGATTTCTCCATTGATGTAAGCCTCTTCACATACTGAACTTTAATTCGGTGGTAACGGGTTTTTTCTCAGCTTGGGAACGACTCCATCTCTCAATGGGTATTCGTTACCCCTAACCTCAGAAAGTTCGTATTTGGGTTTCCTGTGTCTTCCGGAAGCGCTTTCTGACAATCGGATTTTAGCGATGGCCACGACACAGATGTCGCATTTGCTGCACAATGGCTCCAGTATTGGCTCTACCCCTTGCTCGAAGACCCCAACTTCAATACACCTAGGACATTGATCTTGCTGACTTTCGATGAGTGAGCAAAATTAAGCACACAGGAAGCATGTGAGACTAATCGCAAACCTTGCAAGGAACGAGACATACACCATTAACAACCAAGTATATACTGTTCTCCTCGGTGGCGCTGTTCCCGAAAACCTGAAAAATACCACCGACGATACATTCTATACTCACTATTCAACGTAAGGCATTTCCCCTAAGCACTCATTTTCCTGTATTCATGCTGCCTTAGTCTCTCGACGGTCGAAGCGAACTGGGACCTTGGTAACCTCGGGCGTGGAGACACTAACAAGACTATGGCTAGTGAGTGTCTTGTCGTGGTTTGGCGTGATGGTCCCTTATCTCGTTCTCAGATGTCTTCGGTTTCGTTGCGAATGTCACTGGCTACAAGAACAATGGGCTTACAGGCAGCTCGGACCTTCCTCTCCTCAACCTTACTACAACCATCCCTGGGCCGTTGAATCCCGAGTACTGGGTTCCTTATCTCGCGCCTAACACCTCAGCGACTGGTGGTGGAAGTGGACCGACCTTCGTTGCGAACGGTACCAACATGACGTTGAATGGTTCGGACGCACCAGCGCCCGTCAACCTGACAGCCCTGACCAGTGGTGCTGTCGACAGCTTCGTTCAGGCTAATCTTCTGGTATCGGCAATGAGCGCTGTATTTGCTGGTATTCTGCTGCTGTAGAGCAAGGCTTGTAGCTTATGTTACTTATGTGTGATGGACTGATGAAAGTAATTTACTTGCGCGTTTCAGCGCGCTTTTAACAGCAATAGTTGGGGTGCATAGTAAAGCTTATGATGATGTCGAGGTGAAACCATTACGTGCGTTATTTCATCCTGTGCACGAAGTCGGGTTGACTTCAGAGACATGATCGCTTGGTTCGATATGATTCAAAGGCGTTCCTCGGTCTGCATCTCCGACGTTGTTGACTTGTTCGATATTTCACAGATTTCAAGAAGAGGTGCATGGATACCTGTCAAGTCTCCCTGTCGGGTGCTTTGACTCTGAGAACCTGTCGTCTGTATCATCACCATACGTCACGCAACGCTTATGCGCGACTTGCACTGAGATAGAATGGACACCAAAAATCGTACCCACCCCCCTGAATGTGAGTACACAAGACACACAGATGCCATAAGTCACAGTGGGCCTGATCTGTTATAGAGAAAAGGTGTTCCGACCCCCGATTCCGAGCATGGTTGGAAGTGACTAAACGGTAAGGCACTCGCGATGTGCACCTATGCTGTGCGATTCGACCATGTGGAACCCTCAGGGGAAGGCACTGATATCGATGAGATTCGCAGATTCACCAACCGGTGAATACCCCCGCTTGTTCCGAGTTCATGTCGGTGAGCTTGTGGTCGTATCATGATCTACCGTCAGTGATTGAATTGTGCGTATGCAGCTGACAGTTTAGGCACGCACCGTAACAGCGACTAGCGAACGTTCGTGATGGCAAGTTTGGAGTCACGTGCAGCTGCCCAAACAGTAGGCTATACCGTAAGTTTGTGCTGATTTCGCTTTGGGTCACAATCAAGCAAAGTCCACGTGCGCTCTAACGAAAGGTACATATATCATGGCCCTTTTGGGTGCGCATCCAGCCTGGCTTCAACCCGTCATTCCACCACAGGAGTTGCTGGCTTTGATTGCATTCCATTGCCATGGTGATCAAGCACTCAATCCTTCTTGTAGCAACGGCGAAGGCCGTTTGCGCGTCGCTCGCATCGACCTTTACTGCTCCTGCCGCAGCGTAAGCCCAATCTGTTGTCCACAATATGATTCACAGTTGTAACTCTGACATCGTTCCACAGACCAACGGACACGTCACCCTTCTACGTTGGCGCCTCAAATAACACGATCACCAACACCCCCAACGTGCCTGGCCAAGTCTTCGACCGCTTCATCCAGATTTGGCTCGAGAACACAGACTTTGCTCAAGCCGCAACGAATGATGTCTTCCAGAACCTGAGTTCACTGGGAATTACACTCTCTAGTTACTATGGAGTGACCCACCCTAGCCAACCGAACTACATCTCATCAGTCGGGGGCGACTTCTTCGGATTAGCAGATGATGATCTCACTTTTATCCCCTCTAATATGTCGACAGTTATCGACCTCTTGGAGCAGAAGGGTATCAGCTGGTCAACCTATCAGGAAAATATGCCTACGGATGGATATGCAGGATATAACTACACCAATCCTGATGGCTATACATACTACGCACGCAAGCACAATCCGTGCGTTATCTATGATTCTGTCGGTCAGAATTCCACGCGTGCCGCACGCATCAGGAACTTTAATGACTTTGCTGTCGATGTGAGTGTGGTTTGATTGTGTTGGCTCGTGATTTTGGTGAACCTGCATGCGTCATGCAGGTTGGCAACAATAGCCTTTCACAATGGATCTTTGTCACGCCCAACCTCCGAGAGTTAGTCGCTACAGTTTGCTAGTCCATCGTACTAACATTATTACAGTGACGCACACGACACTACTGTCGAGTATGCTGGATCTTGGTTGTCCTACTGGCTGAATCCGCTGCTTAACGACACCAATTTCAACACGGAAAAGACACTGATCTTGTTGACTTTTGATGAGTATGTCAGTTATGGACAACGAAATATGAGCTCATTCTTTTGCGGTAGGAACGAAACCTACAACATTAACAACCAGGTTTACACCCTTTTACTCGGTGGCGTTATCCCGCAAAGCCTCTGGGGTACAATTGACAGTACATTTTATACTCACTACTCGATGTAAGGAATAATGTTCAACTGCTCCAACTCGTTACTAATCGATTCGGTCAGTCTTTCAACTGTTCAAAGCAACTGGGGGCTTGGCAATCTCGGCCGCCAGGACACCAACAAAACCGTTGCTAGTGCGCTCACTTTCCCTAGTGTTCTTCCTTTGATTTTAACATGAAATGGTCCTTTTCAGATGTCTTTTCCTTCGTCGCGAATGTCACCTCCTACACCAACAACAACATCACTGGCAACGAGATTCCGCTCCTGAACTTGACAGGCACATACCCTGGTGCTTTAAATCTCGAAGCCTACGTCCCGTACCTTGCCCCCAACGTCAACAGCACTGGTGCAGGAGGTGGACCGACCTTTGTTGCATCAAACGTCAACGCGAGCTTGAACGCGTCCACTGCGCCTGCTCCGGTCAACCTGACAGCAACGACTAACAGTACCTCTTCGAGCGGTACCAGAGTAGGAGCGGGGATTAACATGCAGGGTGCCTTTGGGGCAACATTCGCCCTCGTCGTCGGCGGTCTATTCCTTTAATTGTCTGATTTATGGATTGAGTCAAATGACTCTTTCACATGATACTTGAACAGCCTCATTCATATAGTCATTGCGTTTCAAGTTAAAGCTCGGGTACAATGTGTTTACTAGCTTGCCTCATGCGGCGCATCGAGACTACGAACATTCAAATTATAGCTTTGTTGCTCCCGCCAGGGCAACGTTTGGCTAGTGCCAGAACCTCCTGGCGCGCCGTGTAGGAAGCCAGGGCACTGCCATCGTTTAAACACCCAAGAACACCAAGAAGATAAGAGCCCGAAGCTTCAGTGTTTATTTGGGCGTTAATGTATTCCCGTCAAGTCAAGGATATAATGTTACCTGAATATGGTGGTAGTATTTATGATGGGCTCTACCCAGAACTTGATCAGAAGACCGGGACCTGGTTGCCTCCGAGTCACAGGTGGGCCATCATAATCCGGGGCTTCCTTGAAATTTTACTCTGCTGTTGGGGGCGACCGAGCTCAGTGGGTCATCCGCGCCTAGAATCGGAATCTTACACCAAATGGGAGTACTAACTTCGGTTCGAATCGCGAGTACACTACAATATTACTGTCACAAGGTTCGACCGGTGACACTCTGTTGCTTCTTGCTTGGGCGGCTGCGGATCCCTCGGGCAGGAACGACTACTAGTTAACTACTAGTGATACTGTTTTAGTAGTTGCGACTCTGCCTATCCAATGCACGTCAGCCTGAGGGGCATCACCACTAGTAGCTTCTCGCAATTCTGGTACCGATAGACACAGCCGACTTTGTAATAATCACGGCTCAAACCGAATGGTCGCCTTGGAGTTAAGCTTCCTGTTTACCTGGTTTGTGAGAGTACATAACCGATCTGGGAAAGGGTGGCCGAAGGTGGCTACCTCATGACCATGCGCGCTGGTGGAATACATCAGCTGGTAAGCTTGACGGTCATTTGATGAAAGTTAGACACCAAGTTGAAGAGCCTGAAACGTACAACCTGTTTCGATCGCAAGCAGTCTAGTTTGTATAACATTGGTCCATCCATGTTCGCCCTTCACGAATCCTATACATACATACATACTCTGTCATAACCCATACTCCAAAGCCTATCCCGAGGGGTATTGTAATGTGACTACTAGGATGGTGACGGGGCCGTCAGTTCCCTTGTGTCTCGTTGCTATCTGCCCTGACTCATCAACAACTGAGGCGACTGATTGTTTTGTCACTAAGCCCTTCCCGTTCTAGTGCATGTTAACTGTGCCAGTATACCTCTTTCTCCAGGGAGGATCAAGAAGTTGGCAAAGGATAGATTGACAAATATAGGCGCGTTAGCGGTGGCTGTGCGGATATTGAGCGGAAGCTGAGTGCTGATTGGTCCAAAAAAAAATCGGTCCACAGTGGGATGATTTTGATAAATAGATTCGGTTTTGTTGGTGACATGTCCAACATGGCGTCCTCCCTCCTTCGCCGTCATTCCTCTCCCCTCCCCACTCCGTCCTTGGCTTCCTCCCCTCTCGCTAACCTCCCTGTCTCTTCCTTCTTCACCTCCAACTCTACCGTAACATGGCTTTCCACGACCCTTGCCATCCTCGCTGCCCTTCTCGTTCTTGAGCAGTCCGTGTACAGGTACAAGAAAAAACATCTTCCTGGCGCGACATGGACCATTCCACTCATCGGCAAGTTTGCTGACTCCATGAAGCCCACCATGGAGGGCTACATGGCTCAGTGGAACTCTGGTGCTCTTTGTGCCATCAGCGTGTTCAACATGTGCGTTACGTCTTCCTGCCCGCGTTGTATGATTGTTGACACCTTCCGCTAGCTTTATTGTCATGGCTTCCTCGAACGAGTACTCGCGCAAAATACTCAACTCGCCAAATCACGCAGAGCCTTGTCTTGTTCACTCCGCAAAGTCGATTCTAATGCCAGACAACTGGTTTGTCCCTGCTGTTCGCTCCCAAGTGACTAATTCCGATGGCCTTTGTTTCCCAGGGTTTTCCTCACAGGCAAAAGTCACGTAGAGTATAGACGCGTCTTGAATACTCTGTTCACGCGTAAAGGGCTCAGGTAAGCATTTCACTGCCTTCAGATTCGCTTTCTCATCGTTTCCAAGTATCTATATCCCTATTCAGGACAGCATTACTCGCACGCATTTGAACCGATGGTTGGCAGACGCTGCTAAAGATCCTTCACCTAAGGCGATCATGCAGACGGCACGTGATCTCAACATGCATACATCGCTCCGTGTCTTTTGCGGTAACCATATCCCCGAGCATGGCGCTATCGAGATTAGTCAAAAGTATTGGGACATCACTCTTGCCCTCGAACTCGTCAACTTTCCCCTTGCTCTTCCGGGAACCAAGGTCTATAAAGCCATTCAAGCTCGCAAAGTCGCGTTCAAGTGGTTGGAAATGGCCGCCGCAAAGTCCAAGATTGCTATTGCGCAGGGCGGTGAACCAGAGTGCATGCTTGAGCAGTGGGTCAAGGAATTGCAAGCCCCTGGTTACAAGGGTCGCAAGGATTTCAGTGACCGCGAGATGGCAATGGTGGTCTTCTCTTTCTTGTTCGCCTCTCAGGACGCTATGAGTAGTGGCTTGATTTACGGCTTCCAGCATCTTGCCGACAACCCAGAGCTCTTGGCCAAGATCCGCGAAGAACAGTACCGCGTTCGGGGTAATGACATCGACAAGCCTATGACCTTGGAGATAATGGAGGAGATGCCCTACTTGAAGGCCTTTGTCAAGGAAAGCATGCGAGTCAAGCCTCCTGTCACGATGGTGATTTGACTCGCTACTTTCCGTGAACGCGTTCTTGACAACTTCGTCGTCAGGTTCCTTATAAGGCCACGAAGGCATTCCCTATCACTTCTGATTACACTGTCCCTGCCAACAGTATGGTGATCCCGTCGTTTTACAACTCTTTGCATGACCCTACAGTGTATCCCGACCACGACAGCTTGATCCCCGAGCGTTGGCTCGATCCCAAGAACCCTGCCAACACTAACCCTCAAAACTATCTCGTATTTGGCAGTGGTCCTCACAAGTGTATCGGTCTTGAGTATGCACAACTGAACATTGGACTCGTCCTCGCCATTGCTAGCGTGCTCACCAATTGGGAACACCATCGAACGCCCGAGAGTGATAAAGTCCAGTACGTCTTGTGTGCGGCATGGTGATTTGTATATGCTGACCGTCCTTCAAACTACGAACAGGATCATTGCAACACTTTTCCCCAAGGATGGATGCCTACTCAAATTCACGCCCCGTCCAAAGCCTTGAAGTGCCACGTGTCTCGTGATGCTTGCTCGGATTCATGCTCTCAACTATATACCCTAGCAATCTAATTAATCTGCATCGCATTGAACATTATCCTGCGGCATCGCTCATTCCCGCCGCGAGGCCGAATGTTGGTACTGTTTACAAGATAGACGTCAGAGTAGAGTGGTAGAACGACTCGTAAGGACAGCATTAGTTTTTAAATTGAATTGATGTTGGATACCCTTGAACCTTTTGCTTCGTTGATTCGCTCGCAGTGATTGTCAAACGATATTGATCTTGGGACTCGGGCGCGTATGATTCGGAGTGCAAGAACTTTCAGCCTCGTTCGAGTTGCTGACGCAAAACCGGACCAGTTGTGTCCTGTCTCCATCGACGTCTCAGTTGCTGACGATTCTGTCCCACTTTCATTGGAGGATTCTAGGAAGTCTTGCCAGTTAAACTTTTCTGGATCCTCGTGGAATTGTTTCAACAGTGCTCCGCGGCTAGGCCACCCTCTTTGTGCCCTCTCCTCTTAAACAATTTTTTGTAGTCCAATCGCCAGCAATTGGGTCAATTTCATTCAGGAATGTCTTGTTTACACCACGGACTTCAAGAGTACAAAGTTCGCACATCCTTAGTGACACTCTATGTAGTATTAAACCTCGGTCTACACTGAATTATCCCAGTCACATGGAATTATTTGCTCCGAGGAGAGACCACCATCCTTCACTTCGGTGGCTGTGCACACAACCAATATATGACCATGAAGGGTTTCGGAATGTGACATGAACCACCTGATGCAGCGGGTTCGGGCGGGGTTGGCTGCGTAACGGAGGGGGTCGGGGGAGCTGGATGGAAGTCCCATTGCAAGAAACAGAACTCATATGGCGTACCACTGGCAGCGCTTTCGCCACCAAACGGGACCGGGCTCTCTAGGGACCGGTGCAATAGATGCCGTACGTCTTTTCGTGACACGCATCATTGTGTGGTAAGATTCTAAAAGGGGGGAAGCATTGCAACCTCTCCCTGGCAATACATTTCTCCACGAGGCGTGATACGCACTCCACAGGGCTGATACTTACGGTGGAGCATGCGATGTAGCCACGAGTTTTGAGATAAATTCAAAGTGGCTAGCGAGGTAGTGGAAGAGATCAGTGTAACTGCTTACGAGCCACTGCATCCGATACTCTTCAGTGGGGAGCTGTCTTTGCGGATACTATGTTCTTCAAGTTGGGCCTTTCAATCGAGGAACTGGAATGAGAGTTTAGATCAGGTTTCCTGAATGACGCGAGGAGTGAGGCAGCCTCCTAAGGGCTTAACTTGAATTTAAAGGAACTTCTTCGGCTTGCAACTTGAACGAGCTTCTTCCCGAGCTTGTGATTCCAACCCCTTGAAGTTTAGTCCCTTTCTGTGTGTGATGAGAAGATACAACGAGTAAGCGTGTCACACAGAGGAAGACTGCTCGCTCTTTGGCATTCCGTTGGAGCTTATCAGCGTATCCAGAATGAATGCATCGGACAACGTATTATAAGTAGTGGTCACCCGATATACACTGGGCAGTTTGGAGGAGATCATGCGGAAGGAATTGGTACGCACGATGCCACTTGCAATTGCAAGTTGGGTGGAAGAATACGGCAGAAATTTTTGACTCTTACGTGATCCGGTCGGAACACGAAGTTGCGCCACTAAGTAACGGTGGAACGTTACCCCTTGTGTAAGTAAGTCCGGATGGAACAAGAGTGTACCCCAACCCAAACTCACCACACGCTCCTACTCGTTACAGAGTTGATGATGACAGCGAGTACTCTCACGCACAGGCTGTTGTGCGAGTTCCTTGGCAACGAGTCCCTGCAGAGGACTGCACAGGGGTGATAAAATGTATCGATGACGGCATAGTTTGATTTTCCGATCGGGCTCGAGTTGCCAAATATTGGTTACGTATTAGTTGCGCCCAGTCCAATGGAGGGGGGAACACCATGTCCGTACTCTCAGTCACGGTGGTCCGAGGCTCCGCATCCGCATCCTCATCTTCAGATCCGACTCCTTCCAACGCCCTGGGAAAGCCTGTCCAGGCCACTATTAAAATTTGCCCATGGCAATAGTTTGGCTTGCCCAGCATTCCCCTCAGCTCAACATGCCTCTTGCGCGGATCAACGGATTTTCAACAAGTGAGCTGTGGCACTCGCGTTCTCAACGATACGCTTGCTCATTCCTCCTTCTCTTACTATGTCCTAGGAGATGCTAACCAGTGAGCCATGATCTTCTTGCCATCATATCTGAAATTCACTATTTCCCCAGATTTGATCGCGGTGATGTATCTTTTATCATCGTTGCGGGGGCTATGGTGTCTTTCATGATTCCAGGTCTTGGTTCGTGTCGTCTATGTCGAGCACCCAATAAATCCAAATCGACTCCTTTTCTTTGCAGCGTTTCTTTACTCCGGTCTGGCTAGGAGAAAATCAGCGTTGTCGTTGATCTGGGCTGTAACCGCCAGCAATGCAATTTGCATCTTTCAGTGGTATTTCTGGGGCTACTCTCTGGCCTTCTCGCCGACTGCGACCAACGGATTCATTGGAAATCTAGCTAATTTTGGCCTAATGAATGTCCTTGATAACCCCTCTCCGGGTTCCCCCTTGATACCCGCCTTGCTGTACAGTTTCTACCAAATGGAATTCGCTTGCGTGACAGTAGGTATTTTGGTCGGTGGGATCGCGGAACGTGGCAGGGTTCTTCCTGCCATGATTATTACTTTTTTGTGGATGACCCTTGTCTACTGCCCTTTGGCGTGCTGGGCATGGAACATCAACGGCTGGGGATTCAAATGGGGCGTTCTCGATTATGCTGGTAAGCTCCGGTTTTATACACATTCTCGGTCAAAGTTAATTTCTTCTACTTTGAAGGCGGAGGTCCTGTCGAGATCGGCAGCGGGGTCGGTGGACTTGCGTACGCTTGGATCCTCGGACGGCGACAGGAGAAAGAGCTGCTAAACTTCAGGCCGCATAACGTGTCCATGGTCAACCTTGGCACATTCATTCTTTGGTTCGGGTGGCTCGGGTTTAATGGTGGTAGTGCTTTTGGCGCCAACCTCCGTGCAGTTATGGCAATATGGAACTCAATGCTCGCAGCTGCTTTCGGTGGAATTGTTTGGTGCCTCCTCGATTATCGCTTGGAGCGCAAATACAGCATGGTTGGCTTTTGCTCGGGGACTATCGCTGGCTTGGTGGCTGCTACTCCGGCTTCAGGTTTCATCCAACCGTGGGCAGCTGTTATCATGGGCATCATCACCGGTGCCGTTTGCAACTATGCAACAAAACGTATGACCTTGCTAACCTCGCTGATTTATTGTCTGATTTGTCCTATAGTCAAATCATACTTAAAGATCGACGACGCACTTGATCTTTTTGCTGAGCATGCTATCGGCGGTGTCATCGGTCTGCTGACGAATGGCCTCTTCGCGTCACACAGTGTTATCGCCCTGGACGGCGTAAACACGAATGTTAATGGTGGCTGGGTCGACCGCAACTACAAACAACTAAACATTCAATTTACATACGTCTGCGCTGTTTGCATCTATACATTTGTGGTGACAGCGATTATTGCCAAAGTGGTCGATGTCATACCTGGTCTACATCTGAAAACGACACTAAAGGGCGAAAGCCTTGGTTTGGACGAAGTTGAGGTAAGTGTGCACAGCTCTCTTAGCTGTGGCACAGTGTATGACTTCTCGCAATAGATTGGGGAGTTTGCGACCGACTACATCGAGGTGCGAAGAGACTACTCCGACTGGATGGTGCCAGGCAATTCCATCAGCGAGCAAGCTTCAGAGGCGCCAACGGCAGACACGTACACCAATGGGGAGCGGCACGGGCAGCCAATCTGTCAACAGATAATAAACATTCATCGTATAGTTGAAGATGAACCATCCCCTGACCCTATCGCAGAGAAGTGTGAGGATGACTCGGGGGTATCATCTGTTGCGGGGGAAGAGAGAATCGAAAAAATGAAAGGAGTCGAGAAGGGGTAAACAATTGTTTCTTTTTTGCCAGTTCGTCAGCGTTTCAACGACGGAACTCATCGAGTTGATGTACTCTTTATTGAAAACCTTCCCGGCCTACACTGATTTGTGCTAGTAGTCACAGCAGAATTAATTCTGTAAACATGTAAAATATATACAATCCGAGCTCTGCGAGTTTTCAAAAATGGAGAAGTGTCTATGATCTGCGATGCAATTCTTGACGCTTCGAAGCTTCACATTTCACGATCAACAATCCCATCCCAGGACAAAGTCTGAGCTCTCTGAATTTTGAGTGGCATATTCATTAATACCAGTCTCGGAATCAGAAATCAAAGACCCGCATATGCCCGTGCCAAACTCCTCGTTCAAAAGGAGGTCAACAACATTGCGTGAGGCGATCGTCTCAGTTTCCATCGTCGAAATGAACCCGTATATAATTCGTCAAGCAAGCGAAAGACTAAAAGAACCACTTGACTCACGGTTCGAATGCGTTCACATAGTAGAATCCTTGGTCAATCTTGACTGGAGGAAATGTGGCAGTGGGTGGTAGCACTGGGTATGCATTCCACTAACCACATTTGAGTGAGAAAAAACGAATACACAATGAGAGAGCATTCTACCTCCTTCCTGTATACCCATCCAACATGGTGGAATGCCTTTGCCAGCCACTCGTCTGAGATACGCTGTTTCGAGAAAATCTTAACATTCCATTCCTCCTGATCGCTCCAATGACCTGTCTCGTTCGTTTTACGAACGCGCCCATGATACGACAGTGAGTTGAATTCAGTGTCAACTCCACCAGACTGCGCGCCTTGCGAAGTTGTTAAAATCGTTCGTGGCACATATTCGCCTGAGGAAAGGCCAAAATATTCTGCTTTCATTTGTTCATCGCGGGTGGTGAGGAGAGTAACGTGAAGATGGATATATGGTTGTGGAGGAATTTGTTCTGCGAGTTCCGACGGAATTGAAATGCCTGTCTGATGGAACGGGGCAGCAAGAATAATCCCTTTATACGCTGTTGTTTCCGAAGAAGTGCGGACGGTCCACAGGGATGAATCAGGAACGCGGCTAATTTCGGTAACCTAAGTAAAAGAGACGGGCTGTCTAAGTTGTATAGCAGAAAATACACATCAATATCATACCTCTGTGTTAAGATGAACTTTGGCACCCGAGTTGTCGAGGAAATTCTCGAATATGCGGAAATTGCCAGAAGCTACGCCCATCGCACCCTCAGCAGCCATGGACGCCATACACTCCAATGCATGGATTTCATTAACATTCTAGAACCACCAATTACTCAGTGGAGCATCTAATCTCGTAATTTATGAAGAAACCTACCTGACCATAATTGACGCGCGTAGAGGCTTCAACCATCTCTTGCACAAACAATTCAGAAACACCGTTGGGGATAAGGTAATCTATGCACGTAGAATTGACCATTTCAAGCCATCCGAACGCGGTAGCAAGGTCTGCGACATTGTCCCAACGGGGCGACTCAGCCGTGTACAAACCCACGAACCGCGAAACCATATTTTGAACACTTCAAGACGCATCAGTAGTGTGACGCAAATTTGCAATGTACCCACAGCTTTTGGGCCTTGACCGGAGCAGAGTAACCATATTTCCATAGGATTTTCAACGTCGTCCACCAACTCTTGTAGTAGCTGGTGCTATCCATCTGTAATCAAACATCGAACTTTGTCGCGAGTCGAGATAGGAGTGTAGAGCTTACAACAAGGACAAACTTGCTACCATCCCATATACCCGTTTGCCCGAAGTCGTCGGCGAAGCCGTCGAGACTAAGATTGAATTCCTTGGAAGCCCTCATCATATTCTTGTTCGCGTCGACAAATATCGAGGCGCCAAGCTCGATTGGTGCATAGGTAGAATCACCATAAGGGTAGACAGTTGTGCTCCCTAGGTGTTACAGACCGTCGATAAAACTGGTACACTGGCTGAGCAAACCACTCACGACCCCCAATGTAGGACGCGCGCTCGTAGACATCCACTTCCACGTCAATTTCGGATCTTTGCTTGGCTTTTGATATCCAGAATGCGGCAGACGAGCCTGCTGCGCCCGCTCCAATGATGGCTATGCGAGGGGTTGCATTGACTACCTGCTCTTCCAAGACGATTTCCTGAGTGGACTTGAAAAGCGGGAACTTGAACGGAAACTGGATGGCAATAGAAGGGCCTATTAAAGAGACGTATAAGATGGTGCGAATGCACGAGTACATCTTGTGAGCAATCGTGTATGTGCCCGTTGCTGTCACAAAGCCTCTAGTCACCAGGTCACGCTGCAGTCACGGCCTGTCAACCGATCACTTCGTTTCAAGTTGACTCGGAGTTCCGTATAGAAATGTAAGTGATGCTTGAATTTTGGATGGTAATTTTGATTGATTCAGATGTCTGGTACATAGCAGTGCCAGATATAACCGCTACTAGTAACATTACGCATGATAGCACGAAATCGTTGACCGCCACTATAACGTGATGTCACGGTGTACCCGACTCATCTTCCACTTCCTGGGATGTATCCGACTCTCGCCGGTGCCTCTTAGAGAGCAATCAAAACGGGGGCTCTCTTAGGGAGTGCGGTTCTAGACTCCTGGCAGCGCCTTAGCGACATCATCTCCATATAGTCGAATGAGCATCAGGTTAACTCCAAGAAATGGTAAATATTCCGGATGACCGGGATGGGTATCACATTGTACTCAGTTTTCAATAGGTTCAGCTTTCTGGATTCCCATCCGTGTGTCCGAGTGAGAAGATGTACTGCGCCTTGTAGTATATCTGGTCTATGCGCACTGAAGAAACCGCAATGTTGTTTGAGAATTTCTACCAGGTATTAGACACCCGCTCAGCAACCATGTTTCAAACGTCCGATTGGCTTCACAAGATTCTTAAGTACTGGTTCCCTCCTGCCCTCGTTCCTTATTTCCTTTCTCAGTTCTCAGTGTCTCTCAATGTCGCCTTCAAATCCTGGGTTCTGGTCTGTGCCGGGGGAGATCGCAGAGCAAACACTTGCTCTCTGTCATCCTCGTGATGTTGCCTCCTTTTCTCGGACATGTCGTGCCGCATGGTCATTCGTGAATGATACCACAGATCAACATCTCTGGCGCCAGTTATTCCTTCTCTATCCATTCGATGACCCCCGCAAGACATGCCGAGGCCTCTGCAGGGACATCCAATTAAACTGGAAAACAGAGCTTCAGCATAGACTGCATGCCGAGACCGTTGCACGCAGTCCTCGATCCACTCAAGAGGATCGTCATTCAGCTCTTGCCGTCTTGCTAGGCGTGGTCCAATCTGCCTCGCCTGTCATTCAAGGTTATGAGCACATTCCATCTTCCAGTCTACTGTGGGTGATGGACGTATTAGAATCCACAAACATATTACAACTACCACCCTTCACCCAGCAACGCACTTGTCAGCGACTTGCTCGTCTTCGCTCTTATCTGGCACTCGCACTTGACAAATGCACCGATGGAGAAGCAAAGTCGCAAAGGAAATCCATTCGCAATGAGAGCAGGTGCCACGTGTACAATCTCATTAACTACAATAGAGACAACGACTGGGGACCTTTTATGCCGAAAACAGGAGAAGTTGACTGGTTCCACGTGGAATCTATCATAAACGTGATGGTCTCCAATCTTGGAGATCACCAGATGCATTTCCTGGATACACTACCCCCTCGTGGCCTCGAAGCAACTCGGGCATATTCCGCACCTCATGGAACTAGCCTTGCTCTCCATGACTGGGCAGGAGTGGAGGGAAATTGGAGGCGAATTGTATCCTTTATGGATTATCGGTGAGTCTCTTCATGTCCATCACATGTAATATTTGAAAAGCTGAGTGGATATGTGTTATAAGTGATTTATTTGGTGAGTCGCCCCAAAAAATGAGTGTTACTGTTTTGATCTCTGGTTGCTAGCATTCAATGTAGTTCTGGCCTTTCCAGTATCTCCGTGAGCTATAGTTAACATGCATGTTTCTAGTTTTCCCCATGGGGCGATGCGGGCCACACACAAGGCCCATCATTCTTTGAAGATCCTAATTTTTCCGAAGCGACACGTTTGATCGAACTGAAGTTACACCTCATAAGTCCGGATGCCGTGCCGGAATACTACACCCTCGACAGATTCCCTCAGTCCCGTAATGAAAAGTATCCTACGCTCTACTTCTCTGGTTCGTCTCAGGGTATGTACGGCAATGTAGCCGCGGTACTTGGGTCAGTATGCATGGCTGACGATGACGTGGTACGCTGGCGATTCGTGAGTTGTTTGATATTTGTTCATTTCTGACACAAAGCGACATGATTCTTCATCAATCTCAGGTGGCTGCGCGTGAATCCCACATGCAATGGAGGTGATTCTTGTTCTTTTTCTGATCCGATGCTGAGTTACACGACTGAATCCCGCTAATTCATCTACAGCTCAGAAGGGGTGCAGATTGGCGGCATAGCAAGCGCGATCGGAGTCGTTGGAACCTGGAGTGGTGTTCATCACGAGCGAGGTAGGTTGGTCTAGGATTTCGTACTAGAAGCACGTTCTGACTACGCTGCCACCTACTAGGTGATCCTGTTGGTAAGGTGCAAGTTGTGCGGGCACTGAACGTTAGTTACTCACAGACACGCGGCAGGGCCTTTTTGGCTTTGGAAAGTACCGGATAACTACCCCACTTCCTTCCGGCATTGATAGGCTGGAAAACTTAAATTCAAATAGCAGGTTATGTAATGTTCGTTACGTAATCTACTTATTAAGTCCGTACAACGCTCCCCACTTTTTTTCGTTGTACCCTCACTGAGCTTTGCCTCTGCGAAGTAACTCTTTGCCAGCTTTTCTTGGCTACGGGTATATCAGTCAATAGGGAAGAAGGATAGTCACTTGAGGAGCTCAATTAAGCCGGAGCACTTTCCAGATAAATTATCGACTACTCCCTGGAGTAGCTTGGGGGATGCTTGACTATGCAGCTCTGACAAATTCATAATCATTAGGCAGTATTGACATGTAGTGATGAATTGTGTAACATTTAGTCGGTAGCTGTCACCAGTTGTTACAGGTACATTGTAGTTAAATAGGTTCTCCATCCACGAAGTGCATTAACCGCGACACTCGCCCAGTATATACTGCCTCCACAGAGAAAAACTTTTCAACAATCTAGGCCAGTTAAAGCTGTTGATGGGGTAAAATACAGATTTTCAAACAGGGAGGCCGCCCTCCTGGAAGCCAGCTACTCAATACTGTTGTCGGTACAAGGGGTATTCATCAGACTCTTGCAGTCCATAATCTTGGTCCAAGCGTAACACGGTGCCAGCCAATGCGTAGATGACCACCACTGCATACTCCATAACGACCTCCATGATCACGTAAATTTGCCATTCTCCCGTGAACATATTGAATTTGGCCAAAGGGTTGTTGGACTCGGTGGCTGACGAACCGGAGGTGATAAAAGTGCTGGATGAGAAAGTGGATAGTACGCTATATAGTGTGCGGACTGCGAGGAAGGGCAGAGCAACTGAAACTGCCGCAAGCAGCTGAGTAATGAGTTAGCCAGATGAAGTAATCACGACAAGGTAGCTGCTTGCCTGCTTGCGGTATTTCATGATCCGGTAGCGATTTGTCCATTGCAAGACAGTGATGGCGACTAGGACGATGTATAATCCAGCAAAGAGTAACACGCCAATACGACGTTCTGTAGTGGCACCGCCTGAGCCCGAGTATGATATACCGACAATCGTGAGAGCCAAGGCCGCGATTCCAACAATGTGCAAGATTCTGAAAACAAAAGAACGTGGTCGCTCTCCATTTGGTCCTTCGGTTCTAACAAAAGGTCAATCCACTGGCGAGGGCCTGATAGTTACAGATAGTGCTCACATAATTTCTAACAGTCCGAGGGTGCTTAGCAACAAAGGAGATAAGCCTGACGCCTCGAGGGCGTAGCCTCCAATGTACAGTCCAGTCACGGCTGGCACAATTAACTCTGCGGCAACCAGTAATGCACCACCAACGATCCGGACTGGGGGTTGTAAATGAATAAAATGATATAATCATATATGAATGTTGAGACTCACTTAACGAGAAGATGACGAGCAGTAGCCACGCCCGCTCCCTTAGTATACCATACCTAAAACATATACGGAGGGCAAAGAAGAAGACGGGGACATATATTGCGATTATTACCGCGGATATTATCCCTTGTGTGTTGAGGGCGGTCATCTTGCAGAGGGGACGAGGGAGTTGACGATTGTGAGTGAAGGATAGTGGGAATCGATGAGGGCTTACCCATTATGTACCCAGCTCGCTTCCACAGAGGCAGTGATGTTTACGCCCGCAGCCCACATACTGCTGTTCACTGATCCGGGGCTGTGTGTAGACCGAATATTTTGACCACTATCGAAAGTGCGTGCACTGTCCACGGATAAATTAGTACGTCCGAAACGTGCCTGTGATACGGTACAACCGCAAAACTCGTGCTATGTGTGCTGCGAGGGGACTGCTTCCTGCTTAAAGCCTGTACAGCCGTGGGCCGCCAACTTGAACTTCACCGATGCGATGTCAGACGTCACGCGAGTCACGCGGCATGGTTGTCGCGACACAGCCACTTTCTATATTTTCAGTTCGTAGCAATGCGGCTACCCCGGCGAGTACCCTGGGGTTATATCACTGAATTGGAGCAAATATGCTCATGGATTTACACGGAAGAAGAGGATCTTGACGCCAAATCCCTTGCAATCAACAGGGTAAGTCTCGCCATAACATAACACGTTTGAAGTCATCTTTTTAGTTATCTGCATGGAAAGCCGTGACACCACTTCCTCATGCCCTCGATTCTGCCTTGGCTATATTAGTAGCACGCACGCTGGACGTATCCTACAGAGATACACTCTCTGCCAAGACAGCCCTCAGCCTGCGGCAAAACTATGCAGCAGCGATAATCCGCATGGTTAATGGATTGGTTGATCCTTTGCAGTCTGGAGCATACGCAAGATCCATAGCCGCCATAGCTACCCAACTTGGCTTACCTTCGTGGCTTGTGGAGCTCAGACATGCCGCAACCCATGAAGATTTACCCAGTCTCGAGTTACTCCGAGAAGCTGGAAGAGAGGTAGTAACCCATCAATATCGATAGGCTGGTTTCCTGACTTCTTTTTTCGCCGATGTTTGTAGTCCCTTTCGTGGCTTTACCATAATTACTTTCAACCGACTCTCTATCCTTCTGCCCCTACATCAACGACATCACTGTCAATGCGCCCTATCGCACCTCTTTTGAAGTCATATAAAGTTCTCATGAAGACTGTTATCCGGGATGAGTCGTTGCGGAAACAGTACCAGGATAGAATTGATGCGGTGATGCGCGATATTGAGCGCTGGATAGCAGAAACCTTGATTTCAGCAGAACTCGCTGTTAATACTCTAGGATGGGGATTCGATGGCGACACCTTCGCTCCTCAAATCGATACAAAAGACAAGTGGGCACTGGAGGTTGTTTGCGATACTCTTCTCGAACAGGGTGGCATTGTCCCTGTAGCTAAGAGGTCAGGGATCGTCAGCGACTTCATCTACCATTATTGATAATCAAGTAGAAAATGTTGTGCTCCTGCAAATCCATTCCTTCCCACAGCCGCCAGTCTTTCGTTGTGGACACCGCTTCTTATGCGACTTCATGCAAATCATCCCACATTTCCCACTATTTTCGTTAATCGAATTATCTCAATTTTGTCTGACGATCTAACAGGGGAAAGCGGGGATAACGACGTACTTGAGCTGGATCCTCAACAGCTCTCGAGAAGTGCTATTTACTATGAATACCTTGCCCGTTGGGTGACCTGGGCGGCGCGAACATGGACCGACGAATCAGAACACGGAACTGACTTGAGGAAAGACATCATTTTTCAAGTTGCCCCGACATTTATCCCAGGACATAATTCCGGGCATAAAATTAGAATGTGCGATTGTTTTGCTCCATTTTCGCAATGCTGATGATTGTAGGACAGGCTACATGAGTTGCTACGGGCAATTTCGGTAGGCTTCAAGGATCTAGAAGATAGTGTCGAATTCCTGAGGTCCACCGATGTGCCAGTTCCTACACAAAAAGTAAGGGTGTACCATGTCGCCGTAATTAGATAATGACTGTCGCAGCCCTGGAAGGCCCGCGATCTCGTGGACATGGAGGAGCGCCTACAAATGTTTCAGGTCATTGGATCTAGAGCATCAGAAATCGACCAGCATGACCTCGCTGAGAGGAGCAGAGCAACGCAATCAGGAGGAATTGCTGGTTGGACGTTGCTCGATGAAAGTAATTGGGCTCCGTGTCCGATCGGTGTGTATTACGGCAGTTAATTGGGTCAATTAAATCTTGGTTCACGTCACATGTCACCTCTGCACATTTGTAAGCTACCCCATCATGGGGCCTATGGCACAGCCGACTGCGCATCCATCCTCATACTACCATCATCTCGTCCATTAGTACCCTCATTTGTACCTTATTTGTGAAATATCGAGTGCGGACGATGAAGCTCAACTCACCATTACCACAGACGCTACCCAGAGAATGCCAGAAAGCTGCCAAGATATGTGAGTTTGCTTCTTTCTGCAAGCCCCGCCGCTTTCTGAGCATTGTACAGTCGCATCCTTCGTCGATGGAAAGAATAACGGTCTGGACGGTGTAAGTGGCCTCCCCTCATACGACCACCATATGTTCATGGCTACCCATCAGATCATACCGGGCAGCGTGCTGGAAAATGCCAAGGGATTTGCGATCTTCACTGTGTTCAAAGCCGGGTTCCTCTTCTCGGCACGTGCAGGGACTGGAATTGTCATCGCAAAACTCCCAAATGGATGTAAGTTCGGTACTAATTCAAGATACTGACAACGAGTATCAACTCTTTAGCTTGGTCTCCCCCTAGTGCAATTGGTTCTGCTGGTATAGGTGTCGGTGGCCAGCTTGGAGCAGAGATGACGGATTTTCTGATTGTTTTGAACTCATCTGCTGTAAGGCCATTTTCGTAGTTGTCAGGAATCGCTGACTCAGGCCCATCCCCGACAGGCAGTTGTAGGTTCAAGATGCACATTCAATGGGTGTCACTGATTTATCCCATCAGAAATCATTCATGTCAGCTGGGTCATTAACTCTAGGTGGAAACATGAGTGTTGCCGTGGGACCATTAGGCCGGAACGGGGAGGCGATCGGGTCGTTGAATACCCGCGGAAGGGTTGCCGCAATGTGTGCCATTTTATATCGTGTTTTGGTTTGCATTTAACCATCTACAACAGGTATAGCTATTCGAAAACCCGGGGCCTCTTCGGGGGGGTGTCCATCGAAGGTTCCGTCATTATGGAGCGGCAGGATGCCAATTCCCTCGCTTATAGTCAAGATGTTACAGCGAAGATGCTCCTTAGCGGAGCCATACCATGCCCGGACTGGGCAGAACAACTGGTGATGACCTTGGAATCGTGTACAAGAAAGCCTGGGATTCGAACCTGGGTTGATGATCGGGCTGAAGGGGAGATTCCATACGTGTTTGGCACTGGGGATGGAACCGGAACAGCTGGTCCAAAACTACAGCGATTACCTTCCTTCCTCGGGAAGAAGAAAAAGAATGTCGAGTTCCCCCCGCAGCACTGGGGTAGACAAATTGATTCGGGCTCTTACTTTTCTGATGACCATAACGGCCGCAGTCCAGCGCTATGGGAAGGTGTTAACGGGCTAGATGGTCGCTCTTCAGAGTTCGATGATTTTGATTCTGGTTCAAGTCTTGCGAAGCAGACTAACCACCGTTCGACGCGTAGTGTAGGATTGTCCGCGAACATTTCGCGCACTCCCATGGACTCCTATGATCCCGCGTCCCCTTTCAACTCACTACCCCCCTTCCGTTCCGCTCACTCTACCCTTTCTGACAAAGCAGTGTCGCATTCGCGTTCCATGAGCGCCCCTAAGTCGGGGTATTCTGCTCAGCTGAGGGATAGCCTAACTGGTTACACAAACCCATTTTCGTCTACACCACCACGAGAGGACGACCTTGGGTACCATCATGATACTGCTAAATCCTCTCTACCGCGCTTCAAGACGAAGCCTGAGTTGAGCAAACCACTTCTCCCTCATGAAGGAGTCGCTCGTGCGATCGCTCTATATGAATTCAATGCTATTGAGGTGTGTGACTTAGTTCGACCTGCCGGGCATCATCTTCTGAGGCAGCCACAGGGGGGCGACCTGTCTTTTTCAAAGGGAGACGTTATAACTGTTACTCGAAAGAGCGACAGCACTGATGATTGGTAAGCTTGTACTATGTACGAGGACACTCTCTCAACTTGAAGTATCATGCCCAGGTGGATGGGTAAACTGAACGGTAAAGAAGGAATATTTCCGGCTAATTTTGTAGAAATTGTTTACCCCTCCGCATTCGGGATGCTGTAGTGTGATCTGCACAGGTCGTGTCTCTATATGTAGCGTTCTAAGTACTGGCAGAGTTGGCAGGTCTGATTATTGTCTGAATAAACAGATAATTCCGTAATTTGATATCACAGTCATGTGACTGCCACCCGAACGATATTCTAAAGGTTAGCGAACAAGGAGAGTCCGAGTCATGCCAAAGGCTTTGCGGAAGAAATATTACGCCGTTCGTGTCGGACGCGGAGGGCCAAATATTTACGATACTTGGGCAGAGGTAAGCCCGAGCTTCTTTCATTTAATAAACTAGGGTAATTGATTGAAAGAACCAAAAGTGCAATGCCAATGTAACATGCATTTGGGTCAAAATTTGCGTTCTGACGCAACTCGTAGGTTTCGAGATGGCCGGCAGCTATATTCAAGAGCTTCACATGTCGAACAGACGCAGAACAATGGGTTTCCACACCTCACCCGATGGAGCGTAAGTTCGAAGTTCAGAACGTTGAACGTTGATCTATGTTGTCTGATCTATCCTCCAGGCGGTCTGTTCGATTCTAAGCATCTCCATCAGTCTGACTCAGCCTCACGAGCCCGTAATTGTACCCCTGAATGCCCTAGAGAACAAGATGCAAGTGTTGCGCCTGCAGAGCACGTTCCCGAAAGTCATTCACTCGCTGTTGCCTTATCTGCGGAACAAAGAGCTATTTTAGAAATGGTGCGGAGGCAAGAAAGTGTTTTCTTCACCGGATCTGCTGGTAACAGATATAGTCATTTTCTTCGTCATGAATGGAAATTGAATTTCTGTAGGGACAGGGAAGTCCGTCCTACTGCGCGCCATTATTGATACTTGTGGAGGGAGAGGTTGTTCTGCTCTGGCAATCACTGCGTCCACTGGCATTGCCTCGGTGAATATCGGTGGCACAACATTGCATTCATGGGCGGGCATCGGCATGGGACAGGAGGACGCCAAGAAACTCGCAGGCAAGTTTCTTGGCCAGGAGAAGCTACGAAATGTGCTCGATCGCTGGCGAAACGTGAGAACCCTCATTTTAGATGAAGGTACGCAAATATCTGGGCTTGCATTGCTTGCTAATGACTCTTATCTGTAGTATCTATGATCGACGGTGTCCTGTTCGATAAACTCGTATGATCTTCATTTAAAATACCGGTGCATGCTGCTGATATACATAAAGGAGTTTATTGCTAGAATGCTGAGGGACAAGAATAAACCGTTCGGTGGAATACAGGTCGTGCACATCATCTCGGTTATGCTCCAGGAGACTTACATCATCGTCAGCTTGTTCTATCTGGCGACTTTTGCCAGCTGCCACCGGTTCCAGACCGTGACAAAAACGGGAAACCTGTACCATCAACCTTTACCTTTGAGGCGGAGAGTTGGTCCCGGTGTATTAAACGTACTGTTGTGCTGACAAAGGTATTTCGGCAAAAAGAACAAGGTATATTGTGTCTCACTTGAGAATGAGGATGCGGATACTCAGAAACAACAGCATTTGTAGATATGTTAAACAATATGCGCTTTGGGAGACTCGACGACCATGCTATACAAGCCTTACGAAGACTTTCAAGACCACTGCATTACGAGGACGGGATTGGTCCAACGCAATTGTGCTAGTATATCTTAATTGCTCCGAAAAAGGTGTTGACAATGTTTCAGATACCCAACTCGAGCTGAAGTTGACCGTGCAAACCAGTCAAGGCTCCACGCACTCCCAGGTCAAGCGATACAATACAACGCTACTGATGTCGCAGGGTATGATTCGAGCGGTGTCCCGGTTTCCGAACAACAAATGGAGAAATCGCTAGGGCGGTTGGTTGCTCCACAAGCCGTTCAGCTCAAGGTTTGTTTGGTCATCCTGTTAATATAGCGCCTACTGAATGCAAGGTAGGTTGGCGCTCAAGTAATGCTAATCAAGGTAAGTATCCTGCAAAAACAATTCTTTCTTCTGGCACTGGACTTCGCCTATTTAGAACATGGTACAAGGACAGCTGGTGAATGGTTCAGTTGGACAAGTCATCAAATTCTGCACTTCTCAAGACGCGATGCGGAATAAGATGGATATTGCTACAGAAGAGGGACTGCGTGGTTCTGAGCGCGACGTGCAACAAGCATCCGCGAGATATGATGGCTCACTGTGGCCTGTTGTTCGGTTTACAAATGGGAGAGTGTTGCTTTGCGTGCCGACCGATTTTACAGTGGACAATGCTGTCGGAGAGATGGAGGCTAGACGTCGCCAGGTGCGTCGCGCGTCGACATCAAGTTGACTATTGTTTGAGAATATTTCAGCTTCCCTTGATTCTTGCGTGGGCACTGAGTGTTCACAAGTCACAGGGACAAACATTGGAACGTGTGAAAGTGGACTTGGGCCGTACGTTTGAGAAAGGTCAAGGTTGGTGTTGTTCGTATATGGCCAGGAAAACATTGCTCGACTCCACTCAGCCTATGTAGCCCTTTCACGAGCGACGAGTATGAGCACTCTGGAAGTCCTCAACTTTGATGCCAACAAGTAAGCAAACTGAATTGTACTTGCTCCTACTGACAGTGTGCAGGGTCATGGTTCATCCTCGAATCCTAGCTTGGCATGATGAATTGGAACAGCAGCAATTAACGATGGAATTAGGTCACGCTGAAGAAGAATGGTCTGACGCGGATCCTAATGATGGTTGGAGCTGACTTGACTTGCTGGATGTATTGAAACTATCTAGTTCGATATTGCTTCGCTCTAAATGGTTATACCTTTTACGTTTGCTTCAACTACCAGGTAGCCGAGCCCGGTGAACACATGTCACGACTCACCAGCCCAGTACTCATACCGGAGAGTCGAAGACACGTAAAAATCGTACGCTTCTTGTTATGGATGATGATGGATCATCGCAAGTTGTTCTCTGTGTTCTTGAAGTGGAAGCGGTTGAGCGGGAGCCATATAGGACGGTGATTGGTGGGACTCGGATTCGGACGCATTGGACAATACATTAATGAACATTGCAAACCGTACAACATCATAAGAAAGATAAGGTACTGGGCGGCAATTCCGCCCGTTCAATTCACTGTTTCCAGCGGCTTGACTTCTATGGCTGGTAAATTCGTTGACAAGTAATATTGTCCGAATTTAACTTCCCGAATCTCGTCTATCCCCGGCACATTAATGCGGCAGACAAGTATCAGCCATCGCGTCTGAAGTATAATATGACCTCTCTCAAGATGTGGTCCATCATTGGTCCAATCCATAGGAGGATCGAGAAGTGACATCGTCGCTGAAGATGAGAGGGAAACCTGTTATCGGAGGGTCAGGGCATAAATGGTATAAAGGCTCTGGATGCACCACTTCTGACTTGTCAACTCTGGATGTCAGGGGGTTCATGACCTCTCCGGGAGCTTGCCAGTGCTCGCCTGTCAGAATAGAAGAGTTAGAATGCGGGGACTATGGATGCACTGCCTTTGACATTTCCAGTGTGGAAAGGAGATCAGTAAATGTGGGGTATGCCAGCCTTATCCAATCTTATCTAATCTGTCGAATTGAGTGGACTGATTTACCATTTCCTCCGTCCAATCCTTCGTCCCTTTTCGCAGACTTGAGTCGTGGCGATGGAACCATCAGCATCGGGGGAAAGAATTCGGGATGGACGTAGCCCAGAGCCAGAGGCCATCTTGCAGAGGGCGACAATGACACTCGCACCGGTGCCCCAGGCCGCAGGCGTCGTCGGCACATACAGCGTATACGAATTTTGATTCGCGACTTAAGCCCCGTCGCATCCCCATCGCACCAGCTCCCATGCCCTCGATGACCCATCTACTGTTTCGCCCGGCGCTGCCCACTCGACCATTTGCGCTCGACTCAGGTCGATTCGGGGGCGACGATCGTGGGGGAAACACGAAATGCAGGTGAAGACACCACTGATGACTCGGACACCAACCTACCTGCTGGAATGATTTGTCATTAACGAAGAGGGAGAGGGAAAAGAAGAAACACTCGCATCCTCGTTCTCAAAGGGACACAGGCAGAAAATCACACGTAAAGGAACCAGAGGCTCGCCCTGCAGAATGATTGATTGATGGTTGACACAAGAAGCAAGGCTCCCAGTACGCTGGTGTAAACCCCGTGATCGAGTCAGTGCGAGACATGCGACACGGGGACCTTGTCCAATGACAAGAGCAACTCAAACCCAGACCGAGAGTCGACTCCTGGTGGAGATTGAACGGTTTCTTCTTTAATTGACCAATCAATATTTACTTCCTCATCAACTTCCGAGTCAGGACGAGACAACGAGAAAATAAAATATCAGCACGGCTACACTGCTCGAGACTACATGCCCGAGCGAACCGAATTGTGTAAGACTTACAGGCCTTGGCAGATACTGCTGAGGGCGTGTCGATAGCCTATCATCGGTGGTAGCTAACCTAGAAGTTACCCCGCGTAGAGACCATTGCCCCAAACCGAGGTGCTTCTTGGGGTGGTTGAAGAGGATTCTGGCCCAAAGATTGCCCCCTATGATCTGGCTGACAACATGGAGGCCCGCTTGCTCAGCTAAGGATGGATGTAAACTCGGAACTCCGAGGATTCAAATCGGACCACTTTTCACCGGCACGTGTCCTCCCACGCAACTTGGTCATCGCGCGCACGCCTTGCGACACAACCGATTTGTAAAGTGCGTCTAGTGACTAGCCTTGTCGAACCATGTATAGAGAACGACGGTATTATGCAGTACGCATCGGGCGCGAAGGTGCACGCTTATATGACAGCATTGTTGATGTGAGTAGCGTCTCCACATCCCCAGTAGGCCTCGCTAACCTGAGGCTACGACTTTTTTTAGTTCAAAGCTGCAGTGGGTGGCAATTTATCGATTGTACACTGTACGGAAATTTTCAATGAACCCAGACTTTAGGGTACAGTGGGTCCAGTGGGAAGGGTTTCGATAATATCCACGACGCCCAAGATTGGTTGACGGGGTACCAGTTTGGTCCATTATCTGCGACGACAGTTCATAGTCATACTATGAGTAAGCGTTTCAAAGATATTTAGGCTATCGCACCTTTTTTGCTTGCCCAAGAATAAACTCGATCATCTCACGCTGACTTTTTTTTTTTTGGCTTTTCCGTCTTCGTCTGGGCTTGCTAGACGTTAATGTCAACCTGAATGTGTCCAACGGAACAAATATTCGTGAAGAAGCTGCGTCCTCGACGTCAAGCATGAGCTTTTCGGATAGATCTGAAGATGATTCCCCCTTGCTGGACCAAATGGAGTTGATACCGGATGAACTACTAGCTCAAATTAAAGAGGTCCCCCTTCCATCCCCCGCAGCAGAGCCTGACATCCAACTCTCAGACGAGCAAACGAAGATTCTAGAGTTAGTCAAATCTGGCCGAAATATTTTCTTTACTGGTCCAGCTGGTACGTTCGAGATGTGTAGATGGGACTGGCGCAAATTTATCGTCTTCTTCAGGTACGGGAAAGTCGGTTCTACTTCGAGCCATCATCAAATATCTACGCTCAGTACATGGTGACAATGGAGTGGCGGTCACCGCACCGACCGGGATCGCTGGTCTGAACATTGGCGGGCAGACGATACATTCTTGGGCTGGCATTGGCTTTGGAAAAGAACCAGTGGAGAAACTCAAGTTTCGTATCAATAGCCAAGCACAGAAGCGGTGGACAGACGTTAAGACTCTTATCATCGATGAAGGTCGGTCCGTTTGTGTGGATCACGTTGGAGCGACATTGATTTGTGCCAGTGTCGATGCTGGATGGACGTTTGTTTGACAAATTGGTAGGTTTTCGCTCGCCTCTAGCGGATTCATTTGGCCTACACGCGAGATTTAGGAAGAAATTGCGCGCTTCGTGCGAAGGAAGAGTCATCCTGGATATCGTCCGTTTGGAGGCATCCAGGTACGTTCAGCAGCTTGGTAGTCCAAACAGTAAAATATGATTTATTTCCCTAGCTTGTTGCTTCGGGCGACTTCTTCCAGCTACCTCCCGTACCTGATCAGGACTCGACAAGCAAAATTGATGCTACGTTCGCATTTCGAGCGCGGAGCTGGCCACGGTGCATAGAGCACATGGTTAAACTTTCCAAGGTTTTCCGCCAAAAGGAAAACAGTATGCTGTCTTCTTTTTGACCCGCACGTTTGAACAAGGACTAACGCCCCCCTTCCAAGTTTTCATTGACATGCTCACCTCGATGCGGACCGGTGACCTACAAGACTGGCATATAGCGGAATTCCAGAAGCTCTGTCGTCAGATACACTACGACGACGGTATCTGTCCAACGCTACTGTATGTCATGTGCTCGTTTTCGTCGCCATTATATATCTATGCTGCATCTCTCTAGATTTCCCGTCAATGCTCAAGTGGACCAACACAACCTCGCATGCATCAACAAGCTGAGTGGCCAAAAAAAAGTATATAGAGCAATGGATTCGCGTGGACGTGACATATACGATAACCCCCTCACTGCCGTCCAGGCAGAGAAGCTGCTCGAAAGGCTTGTTTGCCCCAAAGAAGTCCCCTTGAAAGTGGGCGCTCAGGTAATGTTGCTGCGTGTACGTTTTCTTTTGGTCCTGTCGTGCGCCATGACAATGTTGTCTCACGGTTCCGTCTACTCCAGAACATGCCGGAAAGCAGGCTCGTCAACGGGTCGCTGGGCAAAGTGGTCGACTTTATTAACGTTCACGACGCCCAAGCACGCCACATTGCAATTGCAGAGAAGGAACGACGAGTAGATGACAAGCGTCCTCCGATCGTGAACTCACAGTACGACCTGATCCCGATGGACGGTCACACGTTCACAAAGGATCAGCCTTGGCCGCTCGTCCATTTCACCAACGGTAGATCTATCCTGTGTTCGCCGGTCGAATTCACGGTCGAGGGTCTGAATGGGAACATCGAGGCGCGACGACTGCAAATCCCACTCGCGCTCTCTTGGGCAATGTCCATACACAAATCGCAAGGACAGACT
>JBBPRP010000033.1:0-34142 GCA_038093135.1 Leccinum longicurvipes
GCAAAGGCAAGCTGACTTCAAAACAACTGTCCGCCAAGTGGCTCCAACCGGAGGCGAAGAAATTGGAGGAGCTCTACGGGTCGCGCAGCGCTTCTAACTCTGCCGAATCCCAGACTCCAGATATCCGTCGCCACTGTATTCCCTCGGGGTTTCGTTGATGTGCGCCGCGAGCGTGGACGAGGAACAAGAGCGAGAGGTCATTCACGAAGCTGAGCGCGAGCGACACATGGAACGACTCCCGAGGGCATCACCGACGGCCCATTCGATCCATTGCGATGTCGTTACCTTTGTGATGACATGCATCATCCCTACGCATACCGTGGCTTTCCGTCCAGTTTTCGAGACACTCCGGGGCACTTCAGTGGTTACTGCGAGACGCGCGTTTGGAGCTTGTTTGTATTGGCAACGATGGACTTCCAGAAGACCGTCAACTCGGCTGGAAAGTGGGACGATTATTTGCGCCCCATCCAGTGGGTTGTTTCTGGGAAACGAGGTGGCAGCGAAGTCCTGGCCATTCTGAGCCCTTACGAAGTCGACCACTTGATACAGCACATTAGGTCGCGCAGAAAGGTTCACCTTCATCTGTACGCTCCTCGGATCGCCAAGTTAGCGAAACCATGCAACGACCTTGCGTTGTATAGCATCCCGCGGTTCCCGCTAGCTGGACCCGTCCATGACTTTCATGGACCAGTTGAACGTATTTCCGGGCAGCCGTATCTGAAGGACTACGAGACGTACGTCCGGTTGTGTCGGTTCCTATGCGTGTATGTGGGGGAGTCGCAAGGCGAGGAGGACGAGGGCATTATCAAGGTCGGGGACGATGGGTTTATCGCGCCGAAGAATCGATCCGGGCATTATCCTCTGGCCTGGAACGCGTTCAAGAGGACGCCCATTAGCTTCTTGCGAACGTTAACAAGCCTTCGGAGGAAGGGCACGTTGTTTGCGTTGACGCACATGGGAAAACTTCTGGATGGACAACCGCTTTCAGAAGGCGATTTCGACGGTTGGGATAATGTGCGTTGTGATCCATTCTCTCTTTGGTAACTAGCTAATGGTTTGCGATAATCATACAGAGCGCCGATGGCGAATAACATGTGATGATGGGAGGTAAGAGTTTGTCTTAAAGATCCATGCTTGGTTATCGTACTACATATTGTTCTTGCACGTTGTTGTGCATGTATTATTATATGTTGTACGTCCGAGTTGAAAGACCCATTGGGGAAGGACTCGGAAAGCTTGGCTTCTGAGTTTTAATTACATTGGGGGGTCATATACCGTTTAGACTTTTTGACCCCCCCACTGGCGTGGGGCTGCCAACACTCGCCGCCATCTGTAGCGAGGTCCCCTTCCTGTACTTTTCTCGCATCGCCTATCAGTCAGCATGGAGGGGGTTAAAGCAGCAAAGTATGTATGCTCTGAGTCTCTATGAATCCAAGCGTTCAACCCGCAATCCAAAATTCACAGAAGACGCAAACTCACAGATAAATCCATACCAAATGCACTTACCCAATTCCCCGAGTTCGCGCAAGAGTCCAGAATGTACCAAAGCTTGCTGGAAATGGAACAGAAGCTGGATTGGACTATGACGAGGAAAAGAGTCGAGGTTCAAGACGCGTTGGCCCGAAACCCGATCGTATGTCTCGTCGCGGGTGTATGATTCTGGGATGGCTCATTCACGTGGTCTTCTGCAGACGACGCGAACGCTGAGGGTGTTCGTTAGCCATACCGTCTCTAGTCAGCCATGGCAGGTCGGGGAAGGTGATGGAGAGTTAGATGCGGTGAATGTCGAGACTGGACAAGGCATTCCGGCGTGGTCGCTCAAAATTGAGGGGCGTCTTCTCGAGGTACGTCTGAACCGATCCGTCACTTTCCGTCGCGTTTTGACGATGGGTAGCCACCGAATCAACGTTCTCGAGACAAAACGACGCCGCGAAAGTTTTCGACTTTCGTGAAGAGGATGATTGTGGAACTTGATCGCGATCCTCATTTGTACCCAGACGGTAACATAGTCGAGGTATGTTCTTTTTTTTATTCGTATACTCGTGACCGAGAATGTTCGTAGTGGCCTCGACCCCAGGGTGGTCAATCCCCGCTCGACGGCTTTACGATTAGACGGACGGGTGACCAACCCACTCGGGTTCGGATCTTGATGCACCTCGAACAAAATCCGGAACAATACAAAGTGAGCCCTGATTTAGGTGACCTCTCTCGTGATGTTTCCCTCTCCAGCATCTGACACTGGCTTGTCAGCCTACGTACTGGGAGTCAAGGAAGATAGTCGGTTAGGTGTTGTACAAACGCTATGGAACTATATCAAGCTCAATGGCTTGCAAGATAAGGTCGACCGTCGAAGAATTAAAGCAGACGATTTTTTGCGCCCGGTATGTCCATGATACCATAGCATGGGTAATCACTGGTTAATTTCTTGATTTCGTAGATTTTTGGTGGAGATTCCATTGTATTTCAGCAACTGCCCGAGTTGGTTAACCGCCATCTCATGCCGCCCGATCCCATTATGCTCTACTACACGTTTAATCCCGGAGTTCCGCCAGCGGAACGGCCATCCGCCTGGGACATCGAGGTTAAAGTGGAGGACACTGCCACGAAAAATCGAATGGCGGTGATTGTCCAATCGAGCAAAGAGAGCGCGCAAGATCTTGGAAAATTGGACGACGAGGTGGAGTTCACCGCCATGCTCCGCCGATTTGATCTCACTGTACAGCCACTTTGTATTGAAAAATTTCAGATTTCGCTCCTCGCGCAGTCATTGCATAACTCGCACACTAAGCGCGTATTTTTGCAAAGTTTCGCTGACGACCCCGCGAAATTCATTCAGACATGGCTAGAATCGCAGTCGCGAGATCTGGAGAGCGTTCTGGGGAGTGGGCCGAGCGAAGGTGCCACCATTCGGGCAGAAGAGCTTCGGCGGAGCGATTTCTTTAGGCTTCCGTGGGTTGAAGAAGCTGTCGCGATACAAGAGGGTGTGCGTTTGGCTACGAAGCCATGAAGTAGACGAGGTGGAACGTGTCTCGTCTCTTGTCAATTGTTCTTTATTTAGTTTGAGTTGTTATTGTGGTGCCTAGCTGAGCTTGTTTTGACACAAATGATCGACAAGTCACCCGGACAAGGCCGGGCCACTAAAATAAAAATCGGACCACCGACGCTGAAACTTGGTCATTTTCTTTCTCCACATCCATGGCCAGTAAACAGGTGGGTCACCCCATTCAGTGACGTGTCATGATCCCATGCCTTTCGTACAGCTCGGCAAGTTCAAACAGGTTCGTATCCGCGGAGTTGCGCTTGTTTGTGTGGTCGGTTCACGCTGAGACACCTATTGCGATTAGTGGGCTGGCGAGAAGATCTCCTCTCGCGACAAGACGGTCTCAGTCGGAGACGATCTCAAGGAGCTAGAGCAAGATATAGAGCTGAGGAAGCAGGGTATCATCCGGTACGCACCTCGTGCCATTGCTATGTGGCCACTCATCACTCGCTTGCCAAACTGGTCAGGCTGCAGGCAGTATCGGAAGACTACCATCACGTCCTTTCTAAGAAGAAAGAGTTCCCGTCTCCGGGAGAGGCGGAGAAGCTCATGCCGCTGGACGCGCTGGGGATAGTGATGGTCACACACGGGGAAGAATATGGAGATGATTCTGCGTTTGGTGAGTTTCATCCCGCCCCCCTTTGCATGACCTAGTTGGCGGAGCAGTTATTGATTGATGTTTCTGTTAAAAGGAACATCTCTTGTCGCCCTGGGCAGGGCTCACTGCAAGATAGCGACGCTTCAGGAGGCGTACGGGCTCACCTTCAGGGACACATTTATGTCATCCTGCGAGAGGTTTGCACAAGACATCAAGGACTATGAACACCAGCGCAAGAAGCTGGATAGTCGGAGGTGAGTCCGTGGCTATTGCCTGAATGATCTCGATGCTTACACGCGGCAACATTTAGACTGAGCTACGAGGCAGCAATAACCAAGCTCGATAAGGTCAAAAACTGTAAGAAGGAAAAAGAAAAAGAAAGGCGCGAGGCAGAAGACGAACTGCAACGGTGTCGACTCCGCTTGTAAGTCGGACGACTCGTGCCGCTTTCTTGATCGCTCACACCGAAGCAGCGAGGAGACCTCCGAGGACGTGCGCTCTCGGATTCAGATTATCCAGGAAAATGAAATCTTACAGCTACGCGAGCTGACGAAATTCCTCGATATTCAATTCAACTTCGCGAAGCAGTACTTTGAGATCTTGAATGAAGTGAAAGGTGGTTGGTGTGATGAGTGAGTGCCCTTTCATGATCATCCGATGTATCGCTGATGCACGGGCAATAGATCGACGCTGACCAAGTTCGAGAACATGAGGATCGATTCTCGATCACAGCCATTGTCGACTGTTGATGATGACAAGTACTCCTCCATTTGTTCCAGGCACTCCACCTCTTCGACTCGTACGCCGTCGGTGGAATCAGTGGACACCACTGGCGTTCGTACGCCAGTCCGATCCAGGCCTGACACTGAAAAACCAACCACTCCCACTCTTTCTCGGTCTACCTCCCTTTCTTCCCGTAAGCGTTCCGACAGCGGTATTACCATGAATGGAAGTGAAACAAGAAACGGCAAAAAGATGAGCGTCACTGGGTGGGCTTCGAATGCAGTCAGCAGTATTACGGGGCTCGGAAAGAAGGACAATACGTTCACTGCGTTGACGAATGAAGACGAAGAGAAGAACGGTGCGGATAACCCTGACGTTTCACGCCCGCCCAGCTCAAGGTCTTTTGGTCGCAAGTCGCCCAAAGCCAAGCCTGCCGAAGTGCCTATGGATTCGCCTCGGCCGAACGGCCGTATTCTGAAACCCCCCTCTCAGCAAGAGAAGAAACAGGTCAAGGCCTTGTACGATTTTTCTGGCTCATCGGACGAGCTCTCTTTCAAGGTTGGAGATGAGATTACGGTCCTCAATGAAGTGCTTGATGACTGGTGGCTGGGAATGGACAAGGATGGCCGCAAGGGTCTGTTCCCGGTAACATATACCGAACCCGTCTCCAAGATTCGACGATCGTCGCCCTTTGAACCAGAACTCAACCACTCTGCTCACGAACACGAGCCAGATGGTAGGGAGCTGATTCAAGATTACATGAACCCGCCGCTCTCAGCGAGCAGCCTCGGTTTCGATACTCAGAGTGTGTCGAGCACGATACCTGATGACGAGGAGGAGCGATACTTGATACCTGTGAAGTCATCCGACGACGAACACGTCTTCTCGGTTCCTTCCCGTGATATCCCCCTCGTTCCGCCACCTATTCTGTGGAACCGGACGAACTCAGATATCCCCAAGAGGCCTCCGCCGCCACCGCCTCCTCCACGTCGCCCGACTTTGACTGCCATCACCCCTGTCATACCTGACCGGCGGCTGCCGACTGAGAACCCCTCATCGGGGCGCATATACACCACGGCGCCGAACCACAGCATTGGGCAGGATGTCTCCCCGTTCGACAGCCTGGTAGACATGCCCACCCATCGCAATTAGATTTGAGCAACATCCGGGGTTGTGCAAGAACTGCCTCTGTATATTTAAACATTTACTCGATGAGCATTTTGACCGTGCATCTTTCATTTTGTATACTTCCCTTCCTCCAATGACCTCGACACTATGGATATTGATAAGTTAACGGCCTCAAAATATCGTACAGCTTGGTAGTAGTTGGCTTGCTTTGGGCTACATAAGACTGCGTCTCTCGGATTGTGGATTTGTTGGCTTGTCGTTGAATTGATGGGTTTGGTGCGTGTATGCGTTGCCCTGTGATCAGCCATGAGGCCTTGAGGCCTGAGGATCGTACCTCCCTCGATCGAGTTCGATTCGGATTTGAGAGATCCGCACTTTAGCAATTGCCCAGCGAGGCGCGTCAGTAGATTCGCGCCTCCCTGGCCCCACCTCAATCCTCTAATCAATAGCCCAACCATCTCATTTGTCTGCCCTATAGCCAAACGGTCTATTATTTCTCCGACGTCCCCAAGGAACACCTCATAAATTATACCAGAACATGAGGTGACGAGAAGACCAATCGAGATGAGGAAGAGCTATCCATCAGCAGTCGAGAGGAATGGACGAGAAATCGTCTCAGAGGCCGAGGACAGTGGGGATTGCCACAAGGAACAGGACATGTTTCGTGCTCTTTAAGGACGAATTCGACAGGATCGACGCCAGTGAGCATGTGAGAGACAAGAACAAGAACTTTACGATCCAGATGGGTCCCTGCAGCGAATAAGCCTTGGAAGACGGGTGGCAGGAACAAAAAGACAAGGTGTGAGTTTTTCAACTGCATCCACACCTGGACTTGTCATTGGTATCACCCATATTCATAACAAAACTATAAAAATGGATGCCTATGAATTTTTAGAGGTCGTTAGGCGATGCGTGGCGTGTATGCTTTGATTGTCGTCGTGGAAGCACCAGAGGAACCTAGTGAAACCTTGAGGCATGTAAGCGTCTCCAACTCATCACCAAGTGGTCTTTCTTACGTTATATAATCTTGAGAATACAATTGAGGACCGAGGAGGTTATCCGTTCCGACTCTAGACGCGAAAATCCAGGTCCATACTAGGTAGCAGAACTGCTGGCAAAGTTTATGGTAGGTAATACGTGGTTTTGTATGCTTACTATTTTATGACAGTGGTTTGGGATCACTTGGGGGTCCCGTGCTGAGGATGACGTCCTCTCCTCCAATGGGTCACATAAAGTGAGATGTCCTCCACACAGCAAGAAACGGGTCACAATTGTTTCTAGATTCTGACGAGTTTGAAGAACAGGGCAGAGTACGGGCCGGAGAAGGCAGAGAAAAGGTCTTAAACTAGTTCATCAAGACCATAGCCTCACCGTGCGATGGAGAGGCCACCTGGGTTGTCGGATTCGTTTAGAAAGTTGCTGCGCCCGTCGGTTGTCCCTCTCCGAAGATTCAAGTTAGGACCACGTTAGACCCTGTCTCAGGACGGTACGCGCATTCGACGAGCAAGGGGGCGGGATGAGCCTGAGTGCGGTTTCGAGCCTGCGACTTCCCAGGGCCGTGTGCTAGGTAACTGCCAATTGTAATATTCAGAGTGAGTAGAACCCTCTGGCTTTGAAGCAGTTGGTGTCGTATGGGATGAAGGAGGCTAGAACCCTATCACCGAAGCCATCGTCCCAGGGCCAGCCAGGGCGCGTTACGAGCTCCTTTCGGGTTGCTCGTACGGCACCGGTCCCCGCCCATTCGATAGGCGACACTGAATATCCTCTATGTGCAACTTAGTAGTACATATATGGTAATTGGCCCGGGGCTACTACTACCCGCTCGCGACCCGGTCATCGGCCCCGGAGTTCATTAGTATCAAATTTAGATTTGGTGCTCCGCTATGGTTTTTGAAACTTTGCAAGCCCGGACAACCGCGTGCTTTTTTTTTTCAAAGTATCATGAAGAGCGTCTGCTCTGGTCATACGGTGTTCATTAAAATGACCATACCTACTCCATTGGATTCTGTCACAAAGTAGGACCTAGTTTATAGCAAGGCGGCCCGGTACAGCCAATCTAACATCCAATGATTTATTCAAGTATTGGTTGGGATCCGCATCCGGAGTGGTTCGGCGACCGCGTAAAAATTATAATTGCTGTAGGTTGCCACCCTTGATCAACTTGAACCTACTACTAGATGTCGGCTTCCCAAGTAGTACATTTACATACAACATTACCGTACTCACATACTGTCCGCTGGACCGATCAATAGTTTGGTAGGTCCCGCCAGTTTGTTTTTGCAAAGCTGCCAGGTTCCCTGGCCCAGCCACGAACGAACAATCTCAAGTTGGCAGGTTGAACCAATCTGTGCCGGGTGGCCGGGGGGCCGCCCCGTGCCAGAGGGGATCATGGTTGGCAGTAGCATAGCCGAGCTTAGCTGGTCCTTCTGTAGACCGCCGTCGTACGCGGGGGCCATTCCCTCTGTTCTTCTCCTGCCTGGTCCACTGCGCTCGCGCACTATCTGCCACGTCAGGTGGATCGTCGGACCTGTCATCTTGTGGCGACACGTCACTATTATCCTCAGTGGCCTCCGTGGCGCTTGACGTTCTCTCGATGTCCGTCTTGATAGGTCCACCTCATTTCCGTACTTCCCTGTGCCATAGGCGTGGTCGCGTGGTTCAGGACGTGCATCGTCGCGTCTGCGGGGCAATTAGATATTTTCAGGTGCCTGTCGGATGATCTGCGCATCCTCCCTCTTCTCCGTTGTTACCTGTTAGGCTAAGTGATCCCTGGCAGGATCCTGTACACCGCACTGCTCCTGTGAGGGGACCGTGGCCCAAAAGGAAGAAAAGACATTACCTGTATGGCCGTAACGGGAAGAGGTCCTAGTAAAGTCACTCGCATTTTGGCCCACGTCCGGCGAACTCAATGTGCTGTAATCAACCTTTGACTTAATGCTACATCATGATGACTCGGGATTGCAAGATTCTCCCGAAGCGATGCTAGGTTGATCTTTGCGAATTGCAGTATACGATCCAATGCTCAAGCTTTCAAGATTGTCTGCTATTCTTGACCTATATGAGGCTACCAGCTATGACTCCACGGTGAACTGCCAAATGAAGTAGGAACGTGCGGTTGCCCAGCTTTCCGATACTTAGAGTATGTCTATTGATCCGTCTGAGTGGACAAGACTCAGGCTGACGGCCAGGCCCGGCCGCATGGCAGAGGCAACCATTTGCAATGGTAACCACATCTCAGATGCCTGCGACCCTGCGAACTTTCTTTCAGGTACGCCAGTGGGGGAGCTAATGTTGAAGGTGACGAGGTAACGCCTCGTCATGAGTAAGCTTCGTCAAGCGGGCCAAATAGGTATCGCATCCCCGAACCGCCACATCACCCACAAATATTGAGCACATGGCACTGTCCTGAAACCTTTATGAAACACTGGCAGGGATGGTCTTCCCCATAAATTGAGACGTCCACTACTATGGTACAGCCCTGAGGTATACCATCTTATATCTCCTCGTGGTGCACGTCATATTTTTGCTGTTCTTCTTTCCCTTTTTATCTTGCCAAAAGTCGTGCGTTGACTACATTTCCCAACCGACACTAAGATGTCTGCGTGGCAGATGCCAGGCGAATCAACCGCCATTTCTGTCTTAGATGGTCATATTACCTATCTACTGCTGGGGATTTATGGGTAAACTGTCCTCTCTCATCATACAGAACAAATAAGCTGAAGTTATCCTTACAGCTGGGAATATGTTCAGTCGCTTTATGTCGAATACTTGCTCATCCGTGGACGTTTACGCTTTCGTCTACCAGTGGTAAGTGGCCAGGCCTTGCTTAGTGCAGTTTAAATGACGATTGGCCAAGATTCCTTACATCGTTGGACGGGTCTGCGCCATTGTTTATCTCCTTGTGCTGTGAGTCATGAAGGACCTTGGTTAGAGAGGTGAAAAAAGACATTTTCATGCACAGTGCAGTCGGAATGAGCCCACTCACGAGTAATATCTCGTGTCGACGTCAGTCTCGTTTAAGTACCTCTGTTTGGATCGCTCATCTGTCTGCCTCAGCCAGTATATTTCTTACATACGTGAGTGACGTTGCCACGCCTTCTACACGACTCCATTTTTGCTAACGATTGATGGTCAACGATAGATTTCGGTGGACGTTGCAATGGGTTGTTCGTCGACGATTTTCATGGTTCGCGCGTGAGTCCGGGATGATGCAACGCTTGTGTTGACCTGTATCTCATGGCCTGCTTGACGTAGGTGGATGATCTGGAAAGACTCGCGCTGGATCCATGTCTTTCTAGTGATCCTTTCGCTAGGACAGTGGTCTTTGTTGGCGTATGGTATGAGCGCAGAGGTCTTCCATTCTTCCCTTGTCTCAACTCACGTCGTCCTCCTTTAGGGATATCCCTTCTCAAACTGATCGACTCGAATGGGCTTTGCATGGTTTACGTCAATCATACGCAAGTAGACGCTGCAGCACTAATATACGGTGACTAAGGTCTTTCACTTGAGTTCGCGCCGTGTTAATTCGAGGTGTTCCAGTTACGACTTGCGACCTCCTTGTGTTCTTGCTGTCAGTTGTCGGGCTGTCAAGTCAACGGTCTCAGTCTCCCTTGACGAAACGCTTGCGAAAGCAAGGAATATTTTATTCTGCTGTGGTAGGAGTAGCTTATATTCCACCAACGGTCTGAGGTTCTTCGTTCATTACTCCGTACTGGTTCTCATCGACATTTACAGGTTTTTGCTCTGCTTCAGAACCCCTGTAAGATCGTATTTTTATTTTCATTTGGAATCCCTGTGATTCAACCATGACCTAGTCCTGTTCTCAATCTTTTCCAGCTGTGGTAAGTTGCTACCAGTGGCATAGTGTATGACGAACATGACTGACGAGGATATGATAGGTGTCACCATAAGGTATTGTGTATACGTTTCTGCTCGCGACGGATGGCAGGACTGGCTGACATCTACGAAATCTCAGCACAATTGCCTCGTCCAGGGCGATGAGATCATTACTGTCTCTTGATGCCAGCAGTCCTGGGTACGTGCAACAATATATCATGCCAGTTGACTCTCATGCGTGGTCTTACCAATAGCGAGGCGAAGGAGAACGACATGGAATTCACAACGCATATTGCGATTCAGTCGTCGTCGACGAAGATCCAGGAGAACCTGAACGGGCTGCGCGATATCGATAAAGCGAAGTTGTATTGCTAACCTCGCCGCACCGTGCGAAACACGACGAGGATGATGATCGATCCACAAGCTAGCCTGGAGGGCACCGTAATGTTTGACGCGGTTTCAAAGAACATGGTGCGAACGCTTGATCGTGTTCATACTTGTGGTTCTGTTCGTCTTCGTAGAACTACGGACTGCCGACATAATTTCAGCTCGGTCTTCTCGAAAGAGATGGGCCATGCGAGCAGTATATATACTACCACATAGACACATGGCACATAATCAGTTGTATCGCTAGAATTTTCCAGTACTAGTACTAGTAGTACCAAGATAGATAAATTCGCTCCTGCTGCGAGATCACGTTTCCGATGAGTTGATTTTGCAGCATTGATACGTCCAGTCTCAGTCTGGCGCTTTAGAGCGGGGGAAGTTTCGATGCAGAATACTTCCACTCACTTGTAAGGCGACTCGAGCCCATATCATAGGTGCTGCCAATGGTTAGTAGTTAGTACCCGAACGAAAACCCACTATGATAGGGTTCCAGTGCCGCAGTACTACATACACATCCCAGGAAACCATGATGTCATATAGAACGGGGAGTAATAAATTTCAAACGCATTGGGGATGCACCGTGTATGCTAACTGAGGAACTCATAAGGAATTGGAGAAAAGCGTTGACGACGGATCCGAATATTCCTGAAGATACCAATGCATGATAGATTCTCCGCATAATAATAAGATAGACGCTTCGTAAGGTCGGTGACCGAATCCAATACACTGCAACGATTAGGCACGAAACCCAACCACGATATGAATAATTTACGAAAAATAGCTTAAAGGGGTTACTTCCATCTGAACTCAACTGACCTCCGTAAAGGTTATTTATAAATCTGCCAACCGTTGAACAGGTTCGTGCCGCCAAACTGACAGACAGCTTGACAGTGAGACGCCACTACAACGGCAACTTGGAGAGCGCACGATGACATTCGCAAAATTACGATAGACCTAAACGTTATCCTAGATGCAAATCACGAATAAATTAGTCTCAACTTGTGGACCGAACTTCGAGTTTGTTCGAAGTTTCGACATGCATGCCAGTTCTTGGAGTAGTCGTGTGTACACAGGAAGAAGTCTTGAGTCAACACGAAGACCTTGGCATGTTGAGAGCGGAGCAAATGCTTGCCAAAGATTTACACTTGGGGTGTAAGACTATGTGTCTGTATCAAATCCGTTGATTCGTCCAAGATTCGTCTCTAAATGTGGGAACCTCAAATTGGTCTGGAGCCTCGAGTCAGTCCTTTCTACCATTAACAAAACCTTGCAAACCGCCATATCTATATCTTTGCAACATCGAGCAAGTTATTTGTGATTCGCTGTAATACATTGAAGTCCGCCTTGAGTACTAGGTCACAACACAAGATGAACACAAAACGAACATACAGAGATACAACTACAAATCGCCAAGGAATCCCAAAGGTTGAAGGCACTGGCTGTTCGGTTTAATTAGCCACAAAAGCCGACTGTCACCACATGCCATGATGTGTCATCTCATAAAGTCGACGGCATGTACGCATTGTCAGGACTCGGACGTATCTGCGGACGCTCTAGATTCAAGCTAGGAGAGAAAGCCAAGGAGTGGGAAGGGGTAGAGAGGAGACAAAATTGTCTTGGGAATAGAACGGCATTTGAGTCCGGAATGGATGTTTCGGTTGAGAAGCGTGTCTCTTAAGTTATCCGATTTCGACGTCAGGATGCCATGGCGTCAAGACTAGTGATCGGGCTGGGACTGCAGAGTAGCGACTATGTTCCATACAGCTCTAACTTTGAGCGTGGACGAATATTTAGAGGCAATTGCTGAAGCGATTCAAGTGACTGGATGATTGCTGGCATGTCATGCATGGATAGTAAGTAGCGATGAGATCTTGGTTTGTACAGAGGAGGCGGCAGACTGTAATGGCAAACGGTTAATTTTGGGTTCGCGGTGACAATACTCTTCGGACTTGACGTGCGTGACGCGACATCTTCTCGGTCGAGACAGATTCAGACACGGGTCACTGTCATGGTGTTTCAACCAATTATGCCACAAAATTTTCGGTAAGACGTCTCCCAAATTGAGGCACGGTTTTGTAACTTTAGTACACCAATTCGGTGGTTCAAACATTCGATCCAGGTATGATTGAGATGGATAGGTACATGGGACTGACGTCCGAGTCCCGACTTCGAGTCGACAGTACTACTAGTAGTATATGTTGAAGCAAGTTTGGACTCAGCCACCATCACATGAGAAATGTGATTGGCATCACTGCTATGCCGCATACCTCCCCTACGGTCGTCACTAGGCCAGGCAAGACATACCGGCGTCGTTCAAATCCATAATAGTAGCGTGTCTTTTTGCAAGAGATCCACGGCATTACAGTCGACATAAGCACTCCCCACGTTCAAGTTGCACCTCCGGTGTTTCGGGATACTAGATAAGTAGCAGCAACTCCGTAGCCTTACTTAAAACATGTCTGAAACACGGAAGATCGGTAATGTGAGATGAGTAACCTCTTCCCCGGAGATTTATTTTTCTGAAGAGGTTGAACCATCATCTTCGCCTCTTATAACCTTTTCTTTGCGTACATTAACCTCCTTTAGCTCGTTCTGCTGTAAGCTTCGTGGCTATTCGGTTGGAGGAATTGACATTTGTCTCCTTACAGTGAAATAGGGACCAGCGTCACCGATCCATTCCCGAGTCGTAACATCTGCCAGCGCCAGTCTCGTTCACATATCTCTAATTTGCTATAGAACTTATCCGCTCATTCAGTAAGCATAACGCTTACATGCGCGAGCGATGTTGACGCATCTCCATGCAATGCTATATCGCTGAGAAATGGGCTGTAGGGGACATTACATTAAAATGTCCCTCGGCGGTCTTTATGACTCGCGTGGATGGGATAGTTCGAGCATTGACCAATCCACATCTTAATGGTCGGTCTAGATGGCTGATCCAGAAGGAGTCCCGCTGGGTGCATATTCTACTAGTCTTGCTTACTATGGGATTGTGGGTTATATTATCGATCGGTATGGACGCACACATCTCGAGCCTTTTATCTCAACTGTTATCTTTGTTTAGAGGCATTACTCATCGACACGACCGACGTTGACGGTGCTTGCAATGTTCACCCCATTCATAGGCAGCTTAATGCCAGAGTCCTCACATATGGTGAGTGAAGTTATTAATTCTAGGCCAGTGTCGCGCTCATCTGATGCATTTCAGCTACTGGTCACGAGCTTCCTGTATTTGTGCTGCTGGTTGTGGGGCTCTTGAGGCAACGATGTGAATCCCCTTTGAAGAAGGATTTGCGAATACAAGGTATTTTCTTTTTTGTTGTGGTAGGAGTGGCTTATATTCCGCCGATGGTTTGGGGTCTTCTTTCACCACTCCGTATCGCACTCACATTGTCAAAGCTTGGGGGTAACTTTGGCTGTGACCCTCGGTGCCAAATTAGGTCATTTGCTGATAGGCCCTATGTCTACCAAAATCAGACAAGGGCAGCCCTTATACAAAGTCGTAGTACATTGACCATCTTGGGATCCACTGCATATATCCTCACTGCAAAAGAAACCGTCATCGCCACATTTACTGCAAGGGCACCCGTCAAACATGCCCGACGTGCAGTACCCAGTGGTGGCGTCCGAGGTGTGAAAGGTAGGTTGACAATCTGTGGTCGAAGACGAAAACATAACACGACGATACTGTTAGTCGATCGTTTGGCCGAGGTTACAGACGCGAGAACAGATTCACCGTCTTTGGAGCAGTCGCCTGTGTGGTTGTTACATGCCGCGTCACGCTTGAAGATACCTTTAGCCACCTGAAGAGGAAAGTGCAAGTCGACCGTTTTATTCAACCCGTTGGAAAGAAGACACAGCAAGCAACGTACCATGCGTCTGTCCATACCAGGCATTGCGGACACCATGGCACCAACAGTAACGAAAACAACCAGACTCTTGACAAAGTACATGACAATATATGTCGATAAATGAACGAACAAGAAGAGGAGAGGAGGAGCGCAGGCGCGAGAGAATTGTCAGACCAGCTGGATAGGTGATCTCCCAGAGATGCAGAGGTTGTCGGAGCAATTCGTTGGAGGTTTTTATATCATGACATCTAACGTTGATCAACGCGCCACCTCGGAAGCACTGATATCAATCAGTCACACCTGCCCGGATGGATGCCACCGTGTTCGCCGTGGCCAAAATATTGGCTGATCATCAACTTGCCGCGCGCGGGCATGGTGTTTTTACTGAGTTGGGTTATTACGGTTTGATTGGTAGGCCAGAATGTACGCACGTCTCCCGAATGAGATCTTAGAGTTCACTTTCTCTCCACGTATGAGATTTGTTGCTTCATACTAGTTGCAGCAGGCACCACTTACTCGAAATCGTCAACGTTGAGCTGTTTCTGTAGGGTCAGCAAGGATGCGGAGTGGTGAGTAGGAACACACCTTGACATCTTTTCCTTTGACGACGGGCTGTGCTTTCAAATTTCATGTGCCAACAACTCGTTGGGCGATCCGAACCCGCATGGCTGTGCACCTGCAATCATCTCAGTGTTTCCGTTCCTTAGACTATCTTTTCAATTGTCTGGCCCGGAGCACTTGTTATTCACGACACCCGAGTGTAGTACGGCTATCAACACCTGAGCGATGTGTACACAGACTCGTACTTGCCAGCGATTGATAACTCGATTACATAAGCAAGTACTGTACGGCTACTCTCAGTGAGTAGTACTGAACACTCTTGATCGCACAACGTTCGACGCGATGTCCTTCCGCAAGATCGACGTTGACGCATACGACGAAGACGTCCTCCAAGAAACAGAGCTTTACGATCCCGATCCACGCGATCCCGCCCAAGTTCTGAGCGATGCCAAGCAGAAACAGCTCAGCGTGCGCAGCGCGTTGAACAAGTCCGTTTTCTTTTTCTCTTCTTCGCGCTCTCTTTTCATTTTGTGTCTTTGAGGACCGGTACTAAACAATGCTACAATGTAGGAGCGATATCACTGGCGCTCTCAACGTCGTACTGGACAGCCCGCCGTATGGACCGAACGTCGAGGAAGCCAAGGTCTGTCGGTTCCGTTTCATCTCTTTCCATAGTTCATACAATTTCACCACCTCCCTCTGTCACACCCCTCGGACGTTGATCCGTCAACAGAACTTGACCCTTCAGACCGTCGTCTCTGTCCTGAACAGCACCAAAGCAACGGACGTCCCCAACGTCCTCCGATCGCTCTCCCAAGACGAACAAGATACGCTGATGAAGTACATCTACAAGGGGATGGGCATGCCTGGGTGGGGCGACGTCAGCGGGAGCGTGTTGCTTGGGTGGCATGAAAAGGTGCGTGTTGTGTGGACCCTTTCTCTTCTTCCCTTCTGTTTCTTGTCGCACACTGGGTGCTGAATCGAGTCGCATAGTTGACAGAGATCGCGGGGACGGGGTGTATTGTCCGCGTCATGACCGATCGGAAAACCGTGTAATCGTATTTTGTATGATTATGTACCGTTTCCATTCCCGACCCTCCGCATTCAAAACGCATCTCATTAATGAGTTCTACTTAGACTGAAGATCTATACCTATCTCGCTCATACTCTCTCGCCTCTGCTTCGAGCCTCGGCAAGGCTCAATTCTATTGCAAACTTTAAATCGTCGTCCATCTCCTCCACGGCCTGAGTCACTTCACCATGCCTAGCGGTATCCGCAGATAAGAGCGACGAGGGTGACCTGGCAATAACCGGGGCGGTAGCACTTGGCGACGACGAGCTAGGTGAAGGAGAAACAGATTTCAACGGGACACTCCATGCCGAATGGGGCTGCTCGGGACTTGCAGGTGTCCCTCGTCTGGAACTCGAGTTCGAAGATAAACTGGAGCTGATGGTTGGGAAATCATCCAAAGAAGATGACGATACACTGCGGATCGTGATGGGACTCGGCTGCGTTGAACCGATCGTCAACGAATTGAGAGGACTGATGCTTGTGCCAGCTTCCACCGGCTCCGGGACGAACGGCGGGGAAACCTGTACTTTCTCGTTTGAAGTTGGCAGCGTGATACGCGGGTATTGGCGGACGCTTGGGTGGTGGTAACTCGAGGGCGAATAGCGTGGTGACAGTGGTGTAGAACGAACAGACCTAGCCTGAGAAGACGTCGGTGTACCAGGTACATCATCAAATTCGCCCTCGAACACTCCTTCATCGATGTCCGGTCTCTGCTGACCCGCTTCTTCGCGCGAGAGCATCAGAACATATTCGACCGCTTCCAATTCTGATAGACCAAGTGTATCCAAAGTGGACCTTTGTTCACGCTCGCGACCATACGCACGTTGCGTGTGAGCTCTCTCGTACTCGAGTTCCTTGCAGGACTCGGAGATATCTTTGTACATTTCGTACTGTTCTGCAATGCGGGTCAGGATGCGAGTCGAAACTACATTAAGGCACACTTACCGTGTCCCTTGTTTGTGATGGACGTCTTAGTGTTTGCATGTCTGGGCTTCTTCTGAGAGTACCCGCGACCGTTGACCGATCCAACCTTCCATGTCATCACGCGGTTCCCAACAATGATGACTACTAGCTCCTTGTCCACCGAGATTCGATTGACGACGGGCCAACCGTGACCAGGAGACGGGCGAGGCGAGGGACTGGTAAAGTAGCGCACCGGCTCTAACGTGAGGGAATCCCGCACTACAGTGGTCCCACGAGCGGAACCAGTGGCAAAGACGATGGGGTTCCATGAAATTGCCGTCACGGCCCCATCCGTGTGCCTCGAATCTATGGACAGGCAGAACAGCGGTTTGAGGAGGAGCACCAGCATCGTAGATGCTGACAAAACCGAGCAGATCGCCAACAATGACCATGTTACAATCGCAGGGATTGGGCGAGATGATAGGCTCTATCACGGAAACGTTGCCGAAGGAACCATCGCCGAAGGGGGTAATCATCAGGTTATGGGTTTGAATGTTAGCGTGAACGCAGTAGAACTGCGGGTGATTGGTATACTGGACGAAGAGTAACACCGTCGGTCCACCAGCGTGGGACAACCACATCTTGGCGATCTGCTGTTCTAGCAAAGCATCATTACCCTGAATGGTCGGCTGAGGCCAATCATGATGTGTGGTGAGAGAAGGTATCCGGATCTGGTGATCTGAGCGGATGCGAGGTCCATCGGTGCAGGTGTCCAAGTCATGTAGGCTATAGAGGACGATATCCCCGCTCTTTAGCGCACCAGCCACGAAACCATCACTAAGGCAGCCCGCAATGCTAATGAACGGATCTGTAACGAGAGACACCTGTTGCCGATCAGTGGACCAGAGGAGCTGTAGCGTCTTGGAGTCCCACAGCTTGATACGCCCATCGGCGCCAGCTGACAACAAAGTGTTTGAATCCGAGTCGGGGACGAGGTGTTGTACAGGGCCCTCGTGCTGATCATCAACGTCACACCGAATAAACTTGAATGCCGCGCGAGAGTCCATGACACGATTCGCGATTGTGAGTGCCACCTCGCCGTTGCGCTTTCCCCAAAAAACGCGGGCAGTACCGCCATCGGAAGTCATCATACATGCAGTGACATCGGGCGTAAATTCGACATTGTGGTTTCCGATACGCATGCCAGTCCCGGAGGCGTCAATGTAACCCTTGAGTACCCTTCCGTTAAGCGGGATCGACCGAGCGACAGTGCCATACTGAATGGAGGAGGTCAAGAGGCCATACTCCGACATTAGATGTGCCCCATCAATCGACGAGCCTTGCGGAGCATGGGTAACGGTCGGATTGCGAGAGCGTTCCCAGCATCTGACAAACGAGCTAAGTAACCCTGTGGATCGCGGGGAGAGTAACGCACTGTCTGGTAGCGTAACGGAGTATGAACTCTTTGCGCCACGTATGCTCTGTCCTCTTGAGAAGCAAGATGCGCTGATTCTGAAGCTCATGCTCAGGACTAATACCGAGGTACTGCGTGAGAAAGGCACGAAGCCAGGTGTTGTCATCGTCTACGTGTTCGCAGAGACGACGGCAGGTACGGGCAAGATCAAGGAGGGAAGGTGGGGGGAGGTATGAGGTAATGTGAGTGAGAGATTCTTGTGGAACGTTGAGCAGGGGCGACGGGAATCCATGTTGATAATCGTTGTTTGGTTTGATATGCGACTTGCGTGGATTGACGGATATTTTTCTGTGGTAACTTTGTATGGGTCGCGTTTGCATATAATAACAGAAAAGTTCGCGGCGTCAGTTGCGATCGCAGACAATCCTGCGAGTGATTGGAAGGGAAACAAGGAAGAAAAACATCCAACCACCCTCGTTTCGTCCTTCATTACATAATACGTTCTCGTAGCAACGACGAAAAAGATGAGGTCATGCCAGGACTCGAACCTGGGTTTTGGGAAGATATCATTTCAGAATCCCAAGTGATAACCGCTACACTACAAGACCGCCGGTCATTTGCTCATTAGCATTGATAAGGGGAATGCAGAAGCCTCCACTCCGGCCCGAAGAATCACTCAGCCCCCACGTGTCCGACATTTGCACGCCTCTCCAACGGACAGTCCGTGTGACTACCTAGGCGTATTGCCACAAAGAAGCCACCCCGTTCTGACTGTGCGTACCTACACGGTGACCGATTTGGTGGCATTTCACCGCGCCCACTGAACTGAACATACTGCAGGGCTTGACAAGAGTGTGAATTGACGGTCAGGTATGCGGTCTTTATGCTCCTCATGCCGTATCTGCACTATCACTGCCTCTGCAGGGCGAACGCTATCAGGGTCCCTTCATCAGATTCAACGCATGTGAACAGACAGGTCGTCGGGGCTGTTGACGTTGCCCACTTGGGGCATTCGCCTCACACGTTAGCATCCAAACAGTCGAAGTCCGAGGATCCGGGGTGCTGGTTCATCGGCACGATGTCCTCTAGGCGAGAATAGGCTACTCTTATTTCCCAAAAAAGTGAGTCATATCTCCCGTTCGCCGCCTTTCCTCAGGTTTACATCGCATCAGCTTCTTACGCCAAGTGCTTGTCAGGTATTATTGATAATGCCCGCTGCAAAGTTCCCATGAGCTCCCGAAGTGCCGATACTATTTAAATCTTCTCCACTACCTCACCGCGGGCCATCATGGACAAAAGTTCAACAGCTCCTTCGCAACGGAACAAGCCTTCTTGTTTGCTCATGAGCATCCTTACAATCCTCCATAGTCACTTCCAGCATACATACTGAAGACCATCGGGATTAAATGAAGAGTCTTGTCCTCTCTCTTTCTTGGGATATCTGCAAGTGGGCTCTGTGCTCCAAAGAACCGAGGAATTGCATACTGGTTATTTTCGGACCGATCCGCGAACATCCGTCTGCAGATTCAATCCCACCGATCTGGTGTTCTATGTAACAACAGTACATGGTGCTCGGCAAACGGCACGTACGCCTTACGTTCGACTATCACCTTAATTTCTCGTTCTGGCTTTACGTACTCTGCCGACATTTATTTAGCTCAGGACTCCTTGAGGAAGACATAAATGAGCCCATACCCTATCAGCTCAGCCAACTTTTCTCCCAATGGGCCCCTGGATCATACCCTGGGTCATTCTTTTCTCCGTGTCTTGGTTCGGCAAAGAAACCCTGGTTGCATCGCTCGCAATTGATGGTCTCACTGGCCAAAGCGTCTTTGTTAACCTCACTGTTGCCAACCGTTGTGTCGCTCCAGATGGCTTTCCAAGAGTGTAAGCGTGGATTGTTCAGGAGTGCAATGTCATATTGATATTCTTCAGTGCCGTCCTTGCGGGGAAGCAAGGTGAGGAACCTACCCTCCCAGGTCCCGTCATCTCCGGGTACAAGGTCGGTTTTTCTTTCATCCGCATCGTCCAGACATGACGTCGATATTACAAAGGGTGACAGATTCTTGATTAACGTCACAAACGACCTAACCGACACGAGCACGTTCACTGGAACGACTATTGTTAGTTTCCATGCTTCAATTGCGCGACATGGTACTCATAGATGCATTGTTATCAGCATTGGCACGGTATCTCCCAAGTCCACTCTAACCAGATGGATGGTACAGCCTATGTTACTCAGTGTCCAATCTCCCCGCAGGAGTCATTCCTATACAATTTCACTGCTTACGACCAGGTTGGCACGTACTGGTATCATTCCCACTATGCAATACAATATTGCGATGGTCTCCGTGGAGCTTTCATTATCCGTGACCCTGAGGATCCTTATATGGATATGTATGACTTTGATGACGGTTAGTGGGTATTACATCGCTCTTTGAGGTTCACTTAATCCACCACAGATTCTACGATTGTCTCCTTGATTGATTGGTACGTGTTCACACGCAAGTGTAATGCTTGCATTCACTCTTCGTTACCAGGTATCATTATCCTTCACCTGAAACGCCCCGACAAGTCTGGCCTGATTCCCTCCTCATTAATGGGGCCGGATGTTACGACGGCCTGGAATGTCCGCCGCCTGCTACTTACATGGTCCAAGCGAACAAGCGTTACCGCTTCCGCCTCCTGAACATGGCTTGCAAACAATTTTACAACTTCACTATCGATAACCACAACTTGACGGTCATAGAAGTTGATGGAGAATATGTTGAGCCTTACACCGTAGACTCTATCCAAATTTTTGCGGCCCAACGTTACTCGTTCATCCTCAACGCTGATCAACCGGTCGACAACTACTGGATCCGCGCCATTCCAAATCCGGAGACCCCCATGAACGCGACTTCGACCGCTATATTGAGGTACAACGGCGCGCCAGACGTGGACCCCCAGACCACCAACGTCACGAACAACTATCTGAACGAGACACTTCTACGCTCGCTATGGGCACCTCCGGCTCGCCTTCTTGCACCCGATCCCGACGTCAAGGTCGAATTAATGATGTCCAAAAATAATGACAACTACAACTTCATGATCAATGGCACGCAATACATGTCGCCTAGTGTCCCTGTTCTGTTGCAGATAATGAGCGGAGCTCTGAGGGAGGATATCGATCCCACTGGATCCCTCTATTATTTGCCAAGGGACAAGGTGGTCGAGGTTACCTTCCACGTTGATGACACGCCAGGTCGTCCAGTGAGTACTCCAAACGTGGTGTATGAAAACCATTATCTGAATTCTTTCTAACTTTAGCATCCGTTCCACTTGCATGGAGTAAGCGTACCGCGTTACCGTGATCTCCGTTCCTGTCTGAAACTTGCAACAGCACCACTTCGCAGTTATCAAGAGCGCCGACAGCGAATTCCGAAACTATGATTTACCTGTCATGAGGGACACTGTTAACACTGGAGCTAGCGACAGCGCAGACAACGTGACAATCCGATTCATCACCGATAACCCCGGGCCGTGGATACTTCATTGGTGAGTGGATTATTTCTTGTTCCAGATCGTCGAGGTCCTATAACATGATGTTCCAGCCATATCGAATTCCACCTCTACACGTGAGTCTTCCTCTTGTTGAACAAAGACATTCTTGATGACACCCACTGGCAGGGGGATGGCAATCGTCTTTGCCGAGGACTTTGCGAGTATTTCCGCCAATCAGCCGTTAAACAGTGAGTCCATTCTTATTAGCCACCGTATCCATGCTGGCCGCGCGTACTCAACCTGCCTGATAGATGCCACGCGGGACCTTTGCCCATACGACAACCCACATGAAACTTGGGCCCTACCTCCCCCCAGGTCGACGGCTGGACCGTACGTCCCTACTTCAACCTCGACCTGCACGCCTACTCCATTCGTAAAAAGGGGTGTCTGATCGCCACCCCGAGAAACTATAGTTTCCATTTAGTAGAGACATAGAGTTGTGTATATGCATCGTTTTTTTAATGTATGTGTCACTGGATGTCCACATTGTTTATTGAATGCGGTACAATGCATCACGTACCCGCTTGCGTAAAACCATGGCAAGTGGCACCACTTGAGTGACGTGGGTGGACTCGAAACAATTTCAAAAAGTAGTGCGGTCAAGATGCAGAGTACGAGAGAAGTTACTCACTGCACCAAATAGTAGTCCATAATGGTCTGAGCTATCTCGGCATCGCGTCCATCATTGCCTCAACTTTACTTCGACGCCGCAGAAGGAAAACGCGTTAGGGAGGAAAACGCGTTAGGGAGGCATGAACAATTGGGATGCGCTATTACTACCAATGAACTTGAAAAGGCTACGCTGACACAGAGGACAGTCAAGCTGAAAAATGAAGAGACACATTAGAGCCGAGGGAACTGGAAGTGTTCCTACACGGTCACGTCCAAGGTGAGATAGTAAACAGCGACTTCCAGTGAGGTCACTTACTCTGTGGAAAGAGCAAAAGGTGAGCACAAAAAGGGATCTGATGGTCACGTTCAGTACACCAAGCTCAACATCAAGTACCAAGTTTGAGGCTTCTGAATCATGTTTTGGGTCCCTCGACCTGCGTGGCAATTGGGGTTTCTGCTACTCAGTGGGTACATCTAACACGACGTCATGGTCATGTATAAATGCTTAATGCTTAATGCTCTTCACATCGATCACAACGACCTACATAACACCGTCCGAACAGGTGAGATATAGTCATCGACCATTAGCATGAATATAACTCAAGTTAAACACTACCTTTAGATGTTTCGTCGACCGCGGATAATTGTTCCTGCCTCTACTAAGTTCTCGCTGACTCCAGTCTGGCAGTTGGTGAACTACTGCTAGATGCTCAGGCTAAGGATGATTCACTGTTAGTAATATCGTGCATCGATGCGGCGCCTGTAGATCCCCCACGAGTAATGGTTCTACGAAACTCATACTGAAGTGCATGATATCAAAAAATGACGGTCGTCCAAGACCAAAGGCTCGGAAGGTGAAACCGGCGTCAAAATAGATGTGAGCGCCGACAAAGGATAGGGGCGTCAGGTCACAGAATTTCAATCAACAATCACACTGACGACGTATTTTACACTACCAGGCCCCGTCCGATAAGCTTTTCGACTGAGCCAGGAAACCCAGGATTGATTGCCAGTGAACGCGCGATATCCGAGTCGTACCTTTTGATGACCTAAGCGTGACTCGTCACACGACTACCAAGTGACGTCGCCGTTGGTGGAAGACGGCAGTCACGGTTCAGTTCCGTCGTTAGTCCTTCAAGTTCATTTCTGATGGGCTTCTGCCAACACCCTTGCAACGGATCCGGAAATTGCCTCACTGCGGGGTCTGTGAGTCGTCGCTCGCCACATGTTCTTGTGGTGACTTTCCGATTGTCACTGCATATGTAGCTCCATGATGGGGACCATGGGGTAGCAGGTCACGATGGATGTATGCATGCACTTCCAAAGACCTCACCTCGATGTTCCAATGATCTAGCGTCACAACATGTACGGAAGGACTGGGAAGTGAAACTAACGAGGCTTCTAAAGCTCAGTCTGAGGCGGTGTGTCCTCGACTATGGCCCAGGTAATTGCATCACCTGCGAAGCTCTTGCAAGCGAACCACTAAATATAAATGACGTCCGAGACCCGAGCAAACTCACGATACAGAAGGGTCCAGTACGCTCGAATTGCCAAGTTAACAAGGTCCACGAACGAAGTAATCGTCGATTTACTAACAAGTGTAAGTCCAGGATGAACTAGGTCAAGCCAGTTCGAGCACCTAGCGAACTATGCGATTCATGGTCAGGTATATGACTTCTCTATCACAGCTCTGTTTACCATGTTCCGCAGCTCCACGCTGCTTCTACTTGATGACCTCGAGTATTTTACAAGTCGTGTTTTGCGGAACAAGACCTCGCGGATGTCTTCACCCTAGTTCCACGCCCTTTAAATACGGGGACCTCACGACGAGGCTCCGCGCATGGCTTTCTCGTCTCTCCCGCTTTGTGTTTTGTGGCTGAAGACCTCAACAACGCCCGAACCTCGTTCGTAATTCAAAGTCAGGACATTCGTCATCCTCCTGGTACGACAAGGTGTCGTTGGTCAACGTATTAACCCGGATTCGCCGTCAATCGAAACATAGACCGTCTCATGGACGTACGTCGACCCCATGCCCTATTACTTAGCTGAAAAACGTTTAAAGCGACTATTGCGATTGCGACTGACGCATCACATCTCTGTTTGGAGCGAGTGGATCAGAGCAGTGCCTTTACCGGCTTGCTGCGAGTTGCCGATTTGGCGCCGTTATCTTCGAGAATTCTTACAAGGATAAGCACCTCTGGAACGCAAACTGATCCACTTAATTCGGGTGAACACTTCGAACAGATGGAACCAGAAGATTGTTCAGCCTGATCCTTCATTCATGCCACATTCAATGGCAATACTAAGTCTAGTAATGCACCATCGAAATATGTGGGCCAAAACTCTGATTCAATTCCACCTCGGACCGATGGTGAAGGACGACTACATCGGGATGAAGTATAAGGTGTGTGATAGTGCCAATGGGCGTTCGGCAGGCTTGATGCCCGGTACGCTTTTTACGGTTCACTTAGGCTGCTGAAGCTGACAAATATAATGAAAGTGATCCCTCCACCAAATCGGAGGTAGTGTTATCCGGACCCTAATTTGCCACTTGCATTTCATTAAAATGAAGGGTATTGCTCTGTCATTCCTTGTAAGCAAACAGTCAGTGTTTCAAACTGTTCTAATGGTCGATGGAACAAGGTGGATACGAAGCCGCCGCCCACCCGTAGAGTCGAGGAGAGCGCGTGCAAGGGCCCGCCGCGAAATGAACGTGTCGACCTCGCATCACGCCAACAGTGGCTACAGCCCAAAATCGGCTATTCGGTATGTAATGCAGTGCTCCCGGCCTCGTGTTATCCTTGCTATCCACAGTCACATCTTCCAGACAGATTCTGGAACGTGAATTCAGAACGTTGAGAGTTCCCGATCATCCGATGTTTCGTGCATGCAAGAGACCCCGGTCTGCCCCCCTTCCATGCATTAAATATACCCCCAAATCGTCCGTATTGATATGGGGATATGCCCTACATTGGAAAAGAGGTTGAAAACACGTGCGAAATATTTTGCCTCAGCCTGTCTGGAGTTTGACGTCCCTCTGTAGCTCATTCATTCATTACTGCAGGACAACTACATGATAATTATTCGCTTGCGTACTTCACCAATGCTTGGCTGTGGTATTGCTGTTCGGTAAGTGTAGTATTATCAATACTGACCCCTCACAACACGTGGAATGGTCGTCCTAGCGTACCAATCTGGAAACGCTACCCCATTTCGAATGTGGATCGCGCAGGGCTTTCAGGGGTCCAGCACTAACTCAGCTCGCACTGTTACCCCGGAAGAAGCCCTTGAGGCCGCAAGGTTGGCACGCGGTTCACTTATAAGCCCCTGCTGCTCTCAGGACGTCGACCAACTACCCGTTTGTTTTACTGTTCAAACTCTTACTATCCTCTTCACCTTTCGTTTACCCGCAATGCTCGAGGCGTTCAAGATCAAGGAATTCGATCTCAACCCCATCTTCGAAGCTTGGACTAACCCGCCTATGTTTTATGGCGAGCGGAAGAAGGACATGCCCGTCGACAACTGGCTTGACCAAATTAAGGCGGGCTGCATCGAACGCAAAGTGCCAGAGGAGTACTGGCACAAGGTCGCCCAACATTACATGGGCCCCAAGGCGAGAACTCGCCTTATGGAATTGAAGAACGTCCTCGCTCAGATCCATGGGGGCAAGTACCGTTGGAGCTGGAAGAAGTTCAGAATCGCGATGAAGAACATGGGATGTATGCAGCATTTCAAGTTCATTCTTCCGAGCGATGGATCCCACTAACTCCTATGCTTAGGGGAGATTGATCACACTGCCACCACACCCGTCACGGTTGAGCGCAGATCTTCGGGGAGCTGGCTAACGCGCTGGAAGAAAGACAAGAATGCGAAGGAGGAAATTGTAGAGGTGACAAGGGCGGAGGTGATTCCCAGCCCTCCGCCCAAGGATCATCGGCCGCACCCCGTCAAGGCACTCTCCGAGACCGCGATCCACGCAGCAACGACGGCCTTCAGATCTCGTCATCCTCCGCAACGTGCCAACACTATGGGACCCGCGGTTACGACGTCAACGGCCGTCACGTCGGCGCCCCTACCCCCACTTCCCGTTGCGGCGCAGCATGCTCCGGACGGCCAAGGTTCGTCAACATGACCCTGCTCGACCAGATCGTCATCTGATAGATTCGGCTTCCTTTAGCTGTCACCACTGTTTCTAACGTCCCTACCTGGTTGCTGAACGCGTGCCAGGCACTGAACTTCCTCACTGCCGAACACCCCAGAGCAATATCGACACTTAGTGCCGTGCTCATCACAGCAGGAACATTACCCGCGATTCCCGCTATCAGCGGGGGTACGGTCCTAGCTTCCGGCGTAGCCCAAGCTGTGGGAGCAATCGCCGTAGGGGTCGGTAATCTTCTCAAAGCACAACAAGAAGGACAGGTCCAGCTCTCGGGACAAGCTCAAGCTCCGCCGGGCCACCATCCACCGATGCGGGCTGCAACCTTCCAGTGAAGGTCGTGGATATAGATATTGATACACCCGTTGACCACGACGAGACTACGTCGCTGGTCGAGGTAGCCGCTATGACAGACGCTGACCAGCATACTTATTGAACTCTTTGCTCTCTTTACCCCACCACTGATGTACATCTGACACTACGACGACCGTCGAAGGGCACGCGGTCGGATCCAAACCTGATGGTAACTAGGTTCCCACCCGCACGTAGTTTAGTACTTAGTCGGCGTGAACCAACGATGTAAACACGAGGGAGCCCCGTTGAATGGACGGCGGGGCTGCAACCTTGACTAACAAGGTTCAGTAGCAGCAGTAATCATTATAACATGCAATGGCAAATGAACGAGTCTGTGGAAACAAGAACACGTTGCAGGCACCTTGTCTCAGTCCCTGAGACCGATAAGTAATCACGAAGGGTCTAACTTTGTGTGAGCGGTGACGTGCTTATCCCAGTGGGTCAGCGGATCATATGCGGTGGCTGGGCTTTAGCCACTTGCCGTCGAGGTCTGGGATTTCATGGCCGGCAGGTTCACCATCAACGAACAGTCCACCGGTTATGTCCCATTTACTCAACGGGATACCTGCGTCTTTGCAGAGCGCCACAAAGTCGCTTGGAAGGGCTGCCGCCACTTCCAGTCGAAGATGTTTGTTGGGCCCATTTTTCCTGAACCGCTGAAGGAAAACGAAGTGAATCAGTGAGCGCGAGTGGGTAAAGACGACGGGACCCAAATTCACAGAAAAGCATAAACGGGAAGCATGCAGAAACATCCTGTTTTCGGGAACTCTGATAGTGCGGGCAATCTTGTCGGAGATCGAACTACGAGAATACACAGGATCACCAAGAATGGGTGCTTGGACATCGTCAATACCGTGTTCTGGGGTACTGAAAACATCAGACTGGAGTGACATACTGTGTAATGAATGAGCAAGGTGAACACGAAGTTGGTGTTTCAATCCGGTGTGGAGCGTTAGTTTGAGTAAAGACAACGGTGCTTTGGGCTAACCATGTGTTTTAGTAGATATGAAGTGGAGTACGAATGAATAGACTAACGGAAGAGGCCATGAGTTCCCAATCCGTAGCCGCAAACTTGGCACTGCAACTCTGGCTGATAGACACATGCCCACCGTCCGTCTCAATAGCATCCCTGATTTCGCCACTCCGGGCGTGAAAAGATTTTTCGCCACCCCTCACGAGTGCCAAATACGTTTTTCCGATACTTCTATTCTGAAACTGCTGTGACAACTGTCTCGCTGCGGTGAGGTTTTTAGCGAGTATGAGAGTTCCAGTGGTGGCCTGTAGTTCGGTATTACTCTAATGCGACAGTGGTGCAAACAAGGTACGGACCTTGTCCAGGCGATGAACGGTGTGAGGTACTTTATCCAGATGAAAGTGGTCCTTCAGATCTACAAAGGGTCACTGACGGTTGGTCGATGGACGAGCACAAACACTCACCTGACAATAGGTCGTTGAACTTATCCACATTTCTCTCCCTGGGCGTTTGTTCCTGCATATGAATGTGATTTAAGCACGGGTTCGCGTGTCGACGGGTATCCACATACTTCTCTATTCTGCGCGTCGGACCCTTGACAGATGAGATATGGTGGTTTATTAAGTACGATGACGCCCCGGTCGGCGTATATTGCTAATCTAGACCAGTTCTTCAAAGCTGTGGCTAGTTTGTTCTATGGATGGATGAACACGAGACTCATTACCTTTGATGGCCGTGCGGCGGCGTACATGCAAAGCAGTGAGATATTTCCTTTTCGTGGATTGTTTCTCCACTAGAAATCTTGGAATTCCAGGGAATGAGACGAATTGAAAGCACTGAGTTTGAGGAACAATTCAAGCTGACTAAGCATTACGCCAAACTTGGATTGAGCCCCTGTCGGATCCTCTGCCACAGTTTAAACGAGCTCAGCAATACTTATATCGCAGCAACTCTATAGTCCTCCTTAAAGCTTCGTAACTGGACCTCCACAGGGCCTCCTGTGGATGACGACCAGCAAACACGGGGAACTATAATATGAAATTCCATTGCATGCCACAAGCATGATGCCCGCAGCGGGTCGCCGTCGCCGGTCGCCGCAGGGAAGGAGCCTCCCTGGCCCTTCCGTCAATACTCGGATTCGAAGCAAAAAAGGCAAATTCTGCCTTGAACAATATCAGTCAAATATAAACGTTGAAACCCTCACAGGCGCTCTGCACATGGGACCAACTTGAACAGGACCAGACTTGATCTGAGCCACTCCCGGACGAGTCCGAGTCCGAGTCTGTCCGGCATAATCACCGATAACTTGATGTCATTACGTAATACATATATTAAATCTAATCCAATCCGATTATAGCCGTAGTATCATACCATCGCAAATTTCTTCTCCATTACTCTACCTACAGGATGGAGATGGAGGCTCTCGAAATGTACCAAACACCGCTTTCGAGGTCAGAAATCTACTGTATGTTGTTTGTGATCGTGTTTAACCTATAGAACAGCCGCTATGCCAGCAAAGAGATGTCTTACCTATTTTCCTCTGCGGCGAGTGACATGGAGGTGAAGGCGACCTTATAATTTACACTTTTCCTCAGAATCGTTTCAAAACATGGAGAGAACTGTGGCTCAACCTCGCTATCGCAGAAAAGCAACTCGGACTTCCAATCAGTGACGAAGCTATCGAGCAGATGAAGGCGAATCTCGTATGGAATCCATTGGACTCCCGGTGCATTTTTGAGTTCGATGATATAGAGTCTGACACTCGAACAATTTAATGTCGCCGCGAAAGAGGAGAAAAAACGCCGTCACGATGTTATGGCGCATGTCCACACATTTGGCCAAGTTGCACCGGCTGCGGCAGGGATCATTCAGTACAGTCCATCTTATTTCAGCATTTCACAGTGATAACTATGCGCATGTGTGTTTCCTGCAGCCTGGGCGCCACCTCCTGTTATGTGACAGAGTGCGTATTGGTCCCTCTGATGGATGTGACTCACCGGTTGAATCGGGGATCAGTAATGCGGATTTGATTTTCATTCGCACCGGCCTTGGCTATCTCCTGAAATCTCTCGCTGTCCTAATTTCACGTCTCTCGGCGTTTGCGGCTCAATACAGGGACCTTCCGACTCTGGGCTTTACACATTTCCAGCCTGCACAGCTCACCACGGTCGGTAAACGCGCGACTCTGTGGATTCAGGTGCTATCCGTTCCATGGCCTCATGAGAAGAATGACCCACCTGACCATGTTTCGGCGGTGTTTCAGGAGCTTCTATGGGATCTAAGAAATATCAAGCGTGCACGAGATGACCTCGGATTCCGTGGTGTCAAGGGGACGACGGGGACTCAAGCGAGCTTCCTCTCTTTGTTTGACGGAGACCACGATAAAGTAGAGGAGCTAGATAAACTCGTAACAAGGCTCAGCGGGTTTGAATATGCGTACCCTGTCACCTCTCAGACTTACTCGCGAAAGATCGACATCGATGTCTTGTCCCCCCTCGCGTCGCTCGGTGCTACGGCCCACAAACTTGCCACCGACTTGAGACTGTTGGCTAATCTCAAAGTCAGTTCCTTTCGGGATGGCATGATTACATTCTCCGCTGACATGGAGCCAATTACAGGAAATAGAGGAACCGTTCGAGTCGACTCAGATAGGCTCCTCCGCGATGGCTTACAAGCGGAACCCAATGCGGTCTGAGCGTGTGTGCAGCTTGTCGCGGCACCTGATGGTGTTGCATCAAAATGCGTTGATGACGTCTAGCGTACAGTGGTTTGAGCGGACGTTGGATGATAGGTGATCTTATTTTATCCGAGAAATTAATTACGATAAGACTGACGCGACTGTAGCGCGAATCGTCGGGTGACACTCCCAGAAGCATTTCTAACTGCAGACATTGTCTTGTCGACTTTACGAAATGTCTCTGAAGGGCTTGTGGTATATCCCAAGGTCATTGCCCGCCGGATTTCTCAAGAGCTTCCATTCATGGCAACGGAAAACCTGATCATGGCCGTGGTCAAAAAGGGAGGTGATAGGCAGGAAGCGCACGAGAAGATCAGAGTGAGCTGAGTTCTGCTGTCACGGATGATGTGATGCACAACGATTAATTCTCGCTACGTTCATCTCTTCCGTGATTTCTACGCCACAATAGGTCCTCTCCCACGAGGCCGCACACCAGGTCAAGAACCTGGGACTAGAGAACGATCTCATCGACCGTGTCCGAGGGGATAGTTACTTTGATTCCATCAAGGAGGAACTGGATGCATTGCTGGATCCACAAACATTCATCGGGAGGGCACCGGAGCAAGTAGACAAGTTCATCAAGGAGTGGGTGGAGCCAGCTTTGGCAGAGAAGGAGCTGCAAGAAGCGATTCTGGGCGCTGGGAAAGTGGAGCTCCATGTTTAAAAGTTAACGTCTTGAATATTGTAATGTAACCTTGCACGCACGCGCACGCCCATAAGTACGTACAAGGCACGGCTCGGCCCGCACATCGCTTCCGGCGGTATTGTTCGCGGAAGTTCGGACGTTAAAGTATTCAAAGAGCGCTCAAACATTTGACAGACGTCGCTGCCAATTACGCTTGAAACCTGGTCTGGTGTTGCGTGCATTCCTCCTGTTGAGCACGGCGGAGACCTTGGAAGGGGGTAGAAGAGGCAGAAAAACCAGGTAGGCTGTTCCGAGTCGAGCGTTTGGCGGAGCCTGACACACTCAGGACATAGCCGAAGGACATAGAGAGCTGTGACATCAATTCGCACGTTTGCTGCCAAGGACCTTTGTCAGGTTGGAATTTGCCCTTCCTGAACTTGTTTTTCTCCTCCCAGCGTGTCGCAGGTGGTCAGATTGTGAGTGTCGGTCCTTGACCCAACACCCTTTTCGTTTGTTTCTGTCATTCAACTAAGGGAATCCCACGCGGACGCGTTTGTTTTTCTATCTAAAAGCGGTCTCGTCACGTCCGGTCGAAACTGTTTGCCCTTCTTCCCGAAGAACCAAACACAAGCACTCTGTCTCTCTCCGTCTGGCCCATCTTTACCAGACACCCATGAGCAATCTCCAAATCCCAGATGCCTCCTACTCTGGTTCTTCGCGACACCACAGCGCTTCTCGTCCCATATCCGTCTCAGCCCAACCATCGCCCGTAACAAATCATCAGTCTTCATCCAGAAGACAAAGGGCCTCCCACCAAGTCGTCTCTCCCCAGCACCAACAGCAAGCGACCGATGATCAACCCGGATATCGTGACGTCAACTCCCACCCCGCGGCGGTAGCTTACGCGGCGGCACACCCCAGGAGGACCATCCCCAAGTTTGGTCCTTATCTCCTCCTCCAGACGGTGGGAGAGGGTGAGTTCGGAAAGGTCAAGCTTGGCTTGCATAGTCAGTGGGGTGAAGAAGTGGCCGTAAAGTTGATACGGCGCGGCAATATCGACAGCTCAGTACGGATGTCCAAGGTCGAGCGTGAGATCGAAGTTCTCCGCGTAAGTGTTTTTCTCCAACGATGGATTTGATGTTGACTTGTGTTTAGACGTTGAAGCACCCGAACATCGTCCGGCTGTACGATGTCATCGAGACGGACAAATACATTGGCATCATTCTCGAGTACGCCTCGGGCGGCGAGCTCTTCGACCACATCTTGGCCCACCGCTATCTCAAGGAGAAGGATGCTGCAAAACTCTTTTCTCAACTTATCTCTGGTGTCTGGTACATTCATCAAAAGAAAATCGTCCATCGTGATCTCAAACTCGAAAACTTGCTCCTCGACCGCAACCGTAATGTTATAATCACGGATTTTGGATTTGCTAACCGCTTCGAACATCGTACCGACGATCTCATGCAGACCAGCTGTGGTTCTCCCTGTTATGCTGCCCCCGAACTAGTCATCTCTGAAGGCCTCTACGTCGGTTCTGCTGTCGATATTTGGTCCTGTGGCGTCATCTTGTATGCTATGCTCGCAGGCTACCTCCCCTTTGACGACGACCCTGCTAACCCTGATGGCGACAATATCAATCTTCTGTACAAGTATATTGTTAATACCCCCCTCTCTTTCCCCGACTACGTTTCTGCCGAAGCCAGAGACCTCCTATCCATGATGCTCGTCCCCGACCCTACTCGCCGTGCAGACTTGCGCTCAATCATGGCCCATCCTTGGCTGTCGGCTTACGCACATATCTTCTCCAAGGGTGTCGATGATCTTGAGCACGCCGCTATGGAGCAACACCAAATGAAGAGATTGGCTTATCAGAGACAGATGCGCCAAGCAACTGCCGCTCAATCGGAGCCCAACAGAGTAGCGCGTACTCAAAGTGCCCGTGTCGACGGCATGCTTAATGTCGCGACGTCTTCGAATCCGAGGAGTCATTCCTATAGAGATAATTCACCCCCTGGTCAACCAGAATACCTCTATGAGACCTCCATCGACCAGTCGATATACTCGTCACCGCCTCCTGCAGTATCTCACTCTCGCAACGCTGTTTCCCTCGCTGTCACTCCTGCTACCTCTGTTAGCCCCACTGACGACGATCCATTCGCACCATCAAGTACTGTCAATATTCCTGTCACTATCTCGGTAGCGGATGAAGGGCCATCTGTCACACCTGATATCCCAGATGCCGGGTCTTCTCTTCTTCCCAATGGGTCCGCAAAATCTCCTACAGAAGCAGGAAAGAAGAAGGCCACTAGTGGTTTCCGGCACACTATCCAAGTAGAGTACCCTGGCGATCCTCAACCCCAGGATCTGTCTACTCGATCCAGTCATGGCAAAGTTCCCAGAGCAGACTCATCTGCTCGTCCACACTCTAAGCAAGGCACCGAGCCTCGTAGTCATGCCGTGTCCGGATCTCATTCCAGCCCCCGCACACCTGGAGAGAAAGCAACCTCTGTGGTACCCCCCACTGACGCTGAGACGTCGACACCAAAACCACTTCCCGCTGTTCCATCCACCCCCACCCCTTCCCGTGTCGATACAACACACCACACACCTTCCACCCCCCGCCGCGCGA
>JBBPRP010000034.1:0-34087 GCA_038093135.1 Leccinum longicurvipes
CAGACAGCAGGGCTAAACGGGTGGACTGTGCCATGCTCCAATAGACATCAGCATCGCGAGTCTCGGAGAAGGGGTCGAGTCGGTCTGCCAGCAGTACGCCGGGTACTCGGATGACGAGGGAAAATATGTGTCTCCAGACCTCGACAGGGAGGAACAGTGGTGGAGCCATGAAGGGATATTTAAACTGCCACGGGTGAGGATGGGGCATAGGAGTTCCCACAGTTAATATAACTAGCCTCACTTGAATTGATTTGACGGTCAAGACAAGCTAGCAGAGATAGCGAACACAAGCGACACGAAATGTTCGTGCTGGAGGGGGACGAGGAGGGGAACGAGGAGGGGACCGTTGGGCGGGTACACGACGGCGGCACGGACTTTCAGTGAAATACGTCAAGTCCGCTTGGACCCACAATAATAAGGTCAAGGGACCATTTATAGTAAACCATGTTTGGATCAGAAGGTTCTGCCAAACAACCGCTCTGTCCTCGACGACAAGGCAGTCCTGAGAAATGTCCAAGAGAAAGGCACATCCACAGCGCTCGTCAGCAGCCAAAAAAATAAAGGTCCGGTACGGATCGCTCGACCGCTTACCGTGGAAGGCGGTCTCGAGACCCGTAGAGACCGGCCTCGACGCCGACGACGGCATCCTCGAGCTCGAAGAGGTCGACAACGTCGAGGTCGTCTATGAGGAAAAAGACGGTGGAAAAGTCGTCAGGTTCAACGTTCGTTCGCGTTCTATGTAGCTTCTCCGCATTACGTCTAATATGTCCGAACCTACGGTAGGTCTTACAGGCTCCAGACACAAGCAACGCGCCCAACGAGCCGTCTCGTCAGTCGCACGCTGGCTTGGCAGAGACGACTTCTACAGAGTCGTTCGATTGTACGATGTCGCTGTCATTCAATGTCGTGCGCCCTGGTTCACCTCGCAAACAGCTGCCCTCCTGCCTGAATGGCGCTCTTTCAACTTGCATCCTCATCTCCTCCGAGTGCTACACAACAAGTCGTTTACCTCCCCCACTCCAATCCAATCACAGGCACTCCCGTTTGCACTCTCACATCGGGATATCATTGGCGTGGCTGAAACGGCACGTCGCATGCGCTCCACCCATGTCACCGACTGACGCGGACGTTCTTAGGGATCAGGGAAAACCCTCGCTTACGGGCTGCCTATTCTCCACCGCATACTCTCAGAGCCGAGGCACCCTACCCGAAGGCGCAGTGTTCAGGCCCTGATCCTCGCTCCCACCCGAGAACTCGCCTTGCAAGTTTCGGACCATCTCAACGCGTTTTCGAAGACGGTCGACGGCTCACTCAAGGAAGAGCCCGAGGATGTGGATCTACCGAAGCTCCGGAGCAACATTAAGGGCAAGGGACCCGACGGCGGAAACCAAAACGTGCATGCCTTACCCCTCATCAGCATCGCCGTTCTGGTCGGCGGTATGTCCTCCCAGAAGCAACGGCGCATTCTCGATCGCGGAGTCGACATTTTGATTGCGACGCCCGGGAGGTTATGGGATATTCTCCAAGAGGTTCGTCCTTGGTGAAGTTGGATTATCACGCTCTTGAAAGAAAGGGTCCGGTTCAACCAGGATGAAGTTCTCACGCAACAAGTTCAGAATCTCAGAGTTCTCGTGTTGGACGAGGCGGATCGCATGATCGAAGCCGGGCACTTTGCTGAGATGGACAACATCCTCCGTCTCACCATTCGCACCTCAAAGTGAGGCATTCGACTTGATGGGAACGAACGCAACTCATACACTTGTTTCAGAGAGGACGAGATAGAACCAGAACTAAATGATCAGGAAAGTGATGCAATCCCACCCCCAAGCACCGATTTGCAAACATTTGTGTTCTCTGCGACGCTGAGCAAGGACCTCCAACGAAACCTTAAGCAACGTTCCAGACCCAAGCTAGACAAAAGGGGTATCTCCAAACCGCCCAGCACTCTCGGTGAGGTCATAACCCCAATCTAAATGAGTGATAGCGCCCATTCAATGTGATTCGTCAGATGATCTACTTCTGCGTGTCGACTTTCGCGATCCACAGCCAGAATTCATTGACCTCAGTCCGGAGGGTGGTGTCGTCTCCACGCTCCAAGAAAGCAAAATTGAGTGCCTCGCATCCGAAAAGGTAACACCACAAACACGTTGCCGCTAGCATTTGTTCATTTACTCCCACCCTGCAAGGACACGTATCTATACTACTTTCTGCTGCGCTACCCTGGTCGCTCGCTCGTGTTCCTTTCGGCAATCGATGGGATCAGACGTCTCGCACCCCTCTTAGAGCTCCTTAATCTGAAAGTGTTCCCGTTGCATTCGCAGCTGGAGCAACGTCAACGCCTCAAAAACCTTGACAGGTACTTGATCTAACGCACTTTCTTCAGCACGACCTCATGTTAGCTCGGCAGATTCAAGGCGACGCCAAACGCTGTTTTGCTGGCAACCGATATTGCAGCTCGGGGACTGGACATACCCTCGGTAGACCATGTCATACACTATCAAGCTCCGCGGTCTGCCGATGTTTTCGTCCACCGGAGTGGTCGGACCGCACGTGCGATGCACAAAGGCTTCAGTTTACTCATGTGTTCTCCCGAGGAGAGGAGGCTCGTGAGAACACTGCTCTCGAGTTTGGGTCGCCGTACGTAGATCCTCTTGATAACTCTTCTAACGTTTCAATCGCGGTCTCAGAGGATGCGGACATACCCGACATCAGTGTCGAGCTAACGCTATTCGATCACCTGAAGGAACGAATCCGGTTAGCGAAACAAATTGATGCACAGCAGCACCGAGTCAAGAAACGGAATCACGAGCGCCACTGGCTGAAAGAGACCGCGGAAGCGATGGAGATAGAGCTTGATTCGGACGTTATGAGGTAAGTGTCGCCACCCCTGTTCCAATCAAGCGATGCAGTGCCACCATGCATCAGTGTTTCTGAAGATGAAGGTGGGCCAACCAAGCATCAAATAAAACGGACGAACACCCGGATCGCAGCCCTGAAGGCTGAGTTGAAAGGGATGCTTTCCCGGCCGTTGATCGCTAGAGGAGTTTCCACGCGGTACATCACCTCGGGAAGTATACCGATTGCGGACGACATGCTTGCAGGAAAAGGTTAGTTATTGGCTGTGTGGAGTGTGACCTAACCCGATGCGGCACAGTGCACGAATCTATGTTGGGGCTGACGAGGAGGGATGCCGGGAGTGATGTCGTCAGGACGGGCGTGAAAGAAGAGAAGGAATGGGGCGGGATAAGATGATGGGCGGTCTCACACGGTTGGAGTAGATCAGTGATCCACGAGGCTCGGTCATGAGAATGGGATTGTTTTGCTCCGTGGACTCCAATCATAATAATCTTTGATGGCAGTGGCGTGGCGTCGTCCAAACTCCGCTCGGGTGTTGCGTCTTATCCCATTTCATTACAGTCCAACCAGTGGCAACCACCAACCTCGTCTCTTTCTTCCGCTCGTTCTCTTTGACGACCTCGATGACTACCCCTCCCCCTTCCCCACTGAGAATGACTCTCACCGTGTCCACCGTCGCCAGTGCCTTCGTCAAGTTCAAACGAGCCCGCCACGACGCTCTCGATTCCACCTCTGGAATACCCATCACTCACCCGACTTTGTGCGGCGAAGATGCAACATGCAAGCGGCGGGTTCCGCTTAGCCACGCAGACAGATTCGTGTGCAAGGATGCAGTGGATGTGGCCAAGTTGCTCCGCGGCTCGCGGGCGAGTTTGTTGGAAAAAGCCGTATATCTTGGCGCAAATGTGCTCGTCGAAGAAAGGTGGGTCTTTCGTTGCTTTTGCTTTCTCTTCTTGCCATGCTCTCCTATGGAAACCTTGGTTTTGGCTTTGTGGCATCGGAAACTGTTGCGCCGACGGCTGACACTGCCCGTCTGCTTTTCTTTTATAGTTGGGTTTGCCAAATTCGTATACCAAAGAACAGGCAGGATGGCAAGTTTCGGGTACATGTCAGTATTATCACGACGAATCTGTTCGAGCATCTTACTGACTGCGACTGATCGTTGTGTTCTAGATCCAATACTACGCATCCGCATCGCGGTCCTCCCTTCCGGACCCACAAAAGCCCGTCGCCTTGGACAAGGTGATGAACGTGCCTGGACTAATGACCATCATTGAGCGTGAAGAGATCTCTCATTGATACTTTGTTTCTTTCTCCACACACCTTCCTTGTTTAAAGCAAAATATGGCATCGTCGTTCCTTTCAACATGGACTAGCAACATTGCTCACTCTATCTCTTGTATGATTGGACTACCTGCATCCTATTACGACTTAATGCTTCTACATGTACCATCATACTGCAGTAATTATCATATTATTTCATATATGCACTTCTTTTCACGACATTCAGTGACGTTTCGATACCATTAATTGATTGCATGTGGATGTAGTAAGAGTCAACGATGCGGACAGGCTAGGGATGGCTTCGACACGTGTTAAGACGACTGTTTGAAATACGTCGAGGAAGGATCGATCGATCATGCCATCATGAACTTGACATCCTGGCTTGATGTCCGATTAGGCGGTCACTCGACTTATTACAGTATGCGTGTTCTAGCTCTGTTTATACGCTTACACGGCTTTTACTCGCGCAAATCGCTAATGCGACTCTTCAATGGAGCAGAACCATCCTCGTCGAGTATCTGTGAATCGACCATCGCCCGGTCCCTCAGGCCTTGGCAAGTGGCATGGATCGTGATCGTAATGGTGTTTCTTGGATTGCCCTCTGCCGCTGATCTTTGGCGACCATTTTCTCTGGCGAGACAGGGTTCCATTGGGATCGTCAGGGAGGCGATGGGATACTCTACATGGGTAATGTCATTTTCGTGTGACGAAGGGTGCTTGGAGCTGGCGAGTAGCCTCCATGGTCCATGGATGTGCAGGGAAAGGTGTCCTGGTACGTTACGTCAATATTCCAATCTCGTTCCAGTACTTGGTGTGTCAAATACAGGATGGATCTGACTGGTTGGATTTACGCTTCATAACTCCCAAAATAGGCGGCCGCCGCTCTTATAACCACGGATCCTTTGGCCCGGGCCCAAGGGTAGTCGGCTGACTTGCCATGGGTTCAACGGAGCTCATCTCCACCCCATTTCTATGACAACAACACCATGCGCTCATTCTTTATGTGCTTTCGATCGGTAGGTTACGCAGCACCGGAGCTTCCGTTCGGATCACTGTTGGCTCCACAGCAGCTCACTGGCAGGTGGTTTGGGGAACCGTATTCCACACCAGAACTTCTGCTTGCGTAAACTCTGAGCAGGGAAGATGGAGAGGTTCGCACCACCAGTTCAATTGTCACTCCTTGTCCTTTTCAAATCTGTCGCAGTCGATCTTGCCTCCCCATTTAGAGATGTCTAAATCAAAACCCACTCAACTTGCCCACCTTTGACCATCTGCGACCCAACCACGCATTTTCTCCGGTGTAACTACTGCACTACACACTGTACTTTCCGGGCCTCTATGCGCCATACACCTAGAAATGGAATTCGATGGTTCTGATGTCTTCTCATGACCATGTGAGCGTCCCTTTCGAACGCATGTTTCTCCGATTTCTTTCTCTCCGTCAAGACTGTAGGGCCATCCGACAAAAATGGATGTCCACTGAGTGTCCTCTGAAGGCGAATCCCGTCATTAGGACGCAGAGTATTTTCTTCTGCCTTTTTTTCTCGCGTATAAAAAGCTTGCCTTGGATGCTCGAGGAAGAGAAACTGCTGGTGCCCTCTATGATGAAGGCGTCGCTCTTCTGGACTGCATTGTCACTTCCCCTAGGTGCTGTGTACGCACAAGGGGCCGCTTACACCCTCAGCTCTAGCCTCTCCGGGCAAGCTTTCCTCGACGCTTTCGAGTGGCAAGCTATTCCAGACCCCACGAACGGAGACGTGTGCGTGAATCCTGACCTGCGATCTAACGACGATGAGATGCACGTCTGACAGAGATCTTGAATTAATAGCAACTATGTCGATCAAACGACGGCTGAAACAGATGGCTTGTATTCGATCAATGGTGCCAGCGTTATCTTGCGGGCCGACGACACGACCGTCCTGAATGGCACCGGCCTGGGACGAAACTCTTTTAGATTGCAATCCCTCAATCAGTACACGACGCATGTTGCGATGTAGGTGCCGTGCTGTGATCGAATTTTTTTTCTAACATCGATTTCAGCTTTGATGTCGCTCATATGCCCGAGGGTTGTGGGACCTGGCCTGCTATCTGTGAGTTCATGAGATCATGATGCAAGGGTTCAACGTGCTCAACTTTACTTCAGGGTTCGTAGCGCTTATCTTGACGAAAATATTTGCTAACACGGCCCTGCCGTATGTTGGACTATTGGGTGTGTCGGTACCTAGACTAGTTCTGTTCTGTGCGCTGATTACCGACTCAGGAAGTCGGTGCTGATTGGCCAAATGAGGTTCAGGTTCAATGAATACGTATCGTGGACGCCTCTGAATGACCGCTCTATAGGGTGAAGTAGACATCGTCGAAGGTATTAATAATGAATCGCCGAATCAGTCGACTCTTCACACCAGCGCCAGTGAGTTTCCCGCCGGGATCGCGTACGTTTCCTCACCCCACCGAGATTGCACCATGCCGGCCACGCGCACGATGACGGGGTATGTGCCATGTGGCTACCTACGGTTCTTGTTTTGCCTTGGGATTGACGTGCAGCATGTTCAGGACGAGCGAGGGAACGGACTGCGATGTATACGATACGAATAACGGTGGATGCGGAGTTGCCGTAGCAGACGACAATAGCTTCGGCCCGGACTTCAACAGCATTGGTGGCGGATGGTGAGTCCCCACATTTTCGTTCCTCCAAGAAATATCAAGGGAGGAAACGGACTTCACCAGGTACGCGATCGAGCGAAGTGCAACCTACATTTCGATCTACTTTTGGGAACGTGGCAGCTCGACTGTCCCGCCGGAAGTATCGAGTCCAGGAAGTACAGTCAACACCAGCACCTGGGTAATTGATCCGCTCAGATCGCTCGAGAAAAGGATGGCTCACAAGTTGATAGGGTGAGCCCGCGGCATATTTCCCGAGCACGGACTGCGATTTTTCCACACACTTTGGGCCCCACAACATCATCATCAATCTGACATTTTGTACGTGAACATTGTTGTCATTGTGCGATGACACTATTCACGTTTGTGCGCAAGGTGGCGATTGGGCCGGCAATAGCGCCGTCTACGCCGCGTCAGGATGCCCCTCGACCTGTACCGGTGAGCGCCACAAAATGGAAACTATTTTTGGACAGCACGCGACTGATATCGCTTGCAGATTATGTGAATGCGAATCCTACGGCGTTCACGGATGCGTATTTTGAGTTTAATGCGTTGAACATCTACGAGTGATGAACTGTAGCATGTAAATTATCTTGAAAGGCTGAAAATCTGATTCTTTCTAAAGAGTAATGATGGGCTGAGTCAGCTGGTGTTGTCGGCAAAGTCCGAAGCAAAATTCCAAGGACCCTTTTGTTAAGTTTTTTCTCCACCGCGTCTTTTTCGCAGCTGCTGCAAAGGTTTAATTGGCCTCCGTCCGTTGTAATCTCCACTAGACTTCCTCACGCACGTCCATTTTATTCCCCTTTTCATTGGTACGCTTTTTTTTTCGTGGTATAGTTCACTCCTGACTAGCAACCCTTAGCATTTCCCTGTCATGTCTACTCCATCTACGATTCATCAGAATGTCGTTCCTTCCGAGGTTGGATGGCAGTTCGTTCCCCAGTATTACACGTTTGTCAACAAACAGCCCCATCGTTTGCATTGCTTCTACACCAAAACCTCCACCTTCATTCATGGCACAGAGGGCGAGGATATCAAACCCTGTTTCGGCCAACAGGTATTTCTCTCCTTCCTTTGGCCATCTGTCCCGCTCACGCGTCGTTTGCTCAGGAAATCCACAACAAGATCACGTCAATCGGTTTCGAGGACTGCAAAGTTTTCATCCACTCTGTTGATGCACAGTCCTCTGCCAACGGTGGTATCATCATTCAGGTTATCGGCGAGATGTCCAACCATGGCGATCCCTGGAGAAAGTTCGTCCAGACTTTCTTCCTGGCAGAACAACCGAATGGCTACTTTGTCCTCAACGACATCTTCCGCTTCCTCAAAGAAGATACCGTTGAGGATGATGTCAGCGAAGCTGAATCTGCTCCCGTCGCTCCTCCCTCCGAACCCGCACCTGTCGAAGAGCCAGCACCCGAGCCCGTCTCTGTGCCTGAGCCTCCCGTGGTTCGTGAGCCCACCCCTCCCCCGGCCCCAGTTCCGGAGGAGGAGCCCACGACTGTTCAGCCCGACCCTCCGACCCCACCTTCGGCCCCTGAGAGCGAACTTGCGGAGCCGAATGGCTATCACCACGACGAACCTGAACCTGAGCCCACTCCTGCGCCTGTTGTTCCCGCTGAGCCCGAGCTTGTTCACGAAGCTTCGCCCGAACCTGAGCCTGTACCTGCACCACAACCTCAGGCTCCTCCTGTTGAATCCCTTCCTCCACCTACACCCGTGCAACCAACGTCCGCTCCCACGCCCGCGCCCGCGAAATCAGCTCCGAAGACTTGGGCTAGCCTTGCTGCGACGGACTCGAAACGATGGGGATCACAGGTCGCTACGGAGTCCAAAGGCCTCAGTGAAGTGCCCGCTGCCTCAAGTACCCCTACTCCCGTTAGTGGTACGCCATCTCCGGTGCCACATGGGCCTCATCGCGGGCAACAACATGGGCCACGCGACCATCCTTCTATCGCAGCTGTGATGGCCTTGACCACCCCACAATGTTTCGTCAAGGTCTTAATTAAACACTAATTCATGATGAACTGAAACTGACATGCTGTGTTCTTTTCAGGGTGTCGTCGAACCGGTCAGCCAAAATCAGCTTAGTCAGACATTAACCCAACGGTTTGGCGCAGTGAAAGACGTTGAGATTGTGCGGTCTAAGGCATGCGCATTCCTCGAGTTCTTGACTCTTGATGCTGCCAAGAAAGCGATCATCACGTCTTTGCCCCAAAGCCAGGGTGGAGAAGGTGGCGTGCGGATTGATGTCGGTGGCGATGTCGGGCAGGTGCGCATTTTCGTCGAGACTCGCAAGGAACGCGGCGACCGGCCCCAAAGTCGCCCGCGCGGTGGTGCTCCTATGAATGGTGAAGCTCGTGGCTCGTTCCGGGGCGGCCGCGGTGGACCTGGGCGAGGTCGTGGTGGTCCACCTAGTGGCAAGTAATTTGGACTAGGTGGCGAGGTTTGTGTGCATGATGGAAGGAATAGGTGAATGATGGGCCGTAACTTTACTGGGATGCATGCCTTCATTATTTTTCTTCGCTTCCCTATGTTACCTTGCTTTGTCTTTTTTTTGTCGGTTCGCTTTTCTCTACCTTCCGTTCTACGTCGTACGTCGCCCCCTCCCACTCGTCTTTCCCTTGGGTTCCGTTCAACGTGGGTTGTTGTTTTGTTTCTCGATTTTGGACGTTCCCATTGCGTGAGGAGTCGATTAAAATATTAAAAAAGGAGAAAATGAATGACACCCATCGTATTTAAATTCGATGGCTTCGGAAGGTAGCATTCTGTTCCCAGTTTCCCTCTAGTCGGCGATCATCGAATCAATCAGTGGCCGTGGACAGCCCCAGTGGAGCCTGATCAACACCGCCGTAGATTTTTCTATAGCCCGCGAGATAAATCAAGTACACCTGATGGCAGCAACGAGAGTGGTGATCTGCTTGCGTACGGGGATCGTGCGGCTATACACCATTGCGAAGCCGGGAAGAGTCATCGATGTGGAAACGCCGAGATGATGGATAGATGCTCATTTCTCTGCGATGATGATAATATGATGGGATCCGAGTCGAGGGCTGGACAGCCCCAGGAAACAACTATGTCCGGCGTGGGTTCTGCTCTATTGTGTGTACGTGGCAGACCTTCTTCAAGGTCCCAGTCGGCAGGAAATGAAATGATACATTTGCATACTACACGTAGACAAGATTGTACCTGCCTCCAATGGTCCTTCGCAACGAGGTGTTATCGAGTAACCGTGGAGCCGTCGCCATGGCAGTGGGAATATTTGCTACCAAAAATGTTTCCAGGGACAAATTGGCTACGAAAGATACTTTCTTTTATTCCTAAAAAGGCAATGTCCAGTCCTTGTTCCAGGACAACAAAAGGCGCTACGAACGTACGTTAAAGCGGCCCTTGTTCTCTCCTCGACGTTCCCTCTCAGTACGACCTAGAGGTCAAGATATGCCAGAAAACCAACAGAAGGCGTCTGCTGCAGCATCATCGCAGTCCAAGTCAAAGCATTCCCAGGCGCAGTCTGCTCCCCGCAAAGTACGCTTCAATGTCGGTGCGTTCTGATCCGTCCATATCTGCATCTCGTTTTCTCTTCTCTGCGATGCAAGAAAGGATGTGACGTTCTGAACCTCATCAGGCACCCAATACCAAGTGCTCGATGTCGTCGGCGAAGGTGCCTATGGCATCGTTTGCTCCGCGGTACATCGCCCCAGTGGACGTAAAGTCGCCATCAAGAAGATCACACCCTTTGATCACTCCATGTTCTGTCTCAGAACCCTGCGCGAACTGAAACTCCTCAAGTTTCTGAGCGAGGCAGGCGTGAGCGAGAACGTGCGTACATCTATTTGTGAGCGGATTCGGGCAACTTACGCTGACTTTGCGTAGATTATTTCAATTCTTGATATCATCAAGCCCCCATCACTCGAGGCTTTCAAGGAAGTCTACCGTACGTCCGTGCCTATCAGGTGCTCACTCCGCGCTTAGTGCATAAGACTGATGCCTGCTTTGTGTGCATGTTTGACAGTGATCCAAGAGTTGATGGAAACGGACATGCATCGCGTCATTCGAACGCAAGATCTCTCCGACGACCACGCACAGTATTTCATCTACCAAACCCTTCGTGCATTGAAAGCGCTTCACTCGGCTGATGTCATACATCGCGACCTCAAACCATCGAATCTACTCCTGAATGCCAACTGCGACCTCAAAGTCTGTGACTTTGGTCTCGCCCGATCCGTCAAGACGGCTGAACCGTCTGGCACCGAAACGGGCTTCATGACGGAATACGTCGCTACACGGTGGTACCGAGCCCCGGAGATCATGCTCACGTTCAAACAATATACCAAAGCGATCGATGTTTGGTCCGTGGGGTGTATATTGGCTGAGATGTTGTCTGGGAAGCCGCTCTTCCCCGGGCGTGATTATCATCATCAGCTGACTCTCATTTTGGACGTGCTCGGGACGCCGACGTTGGACGAGTTTTATGCGATTACAACACGTCGTTCACGTGATTATATTCGAGCGCTGCCTTTCCGGAAGCGCCGGCCATTCGCGCAGCTATTCCCGAACGCGAATCCGCTGGCGGTCGACTTCTTGACAAAGACACTGGTATGCCTGTTCTTGTTGGACTGGGGGGAAATGGCTGATCTTCATTTGCTTCGTAGACGTTCGATCCAAAGAAGCGGGTAACTGTCGAGGAGGCACTGGCTCATCCATACCTCGAAGCATACGTATGTCTCATCGTCGTTTTTATGGGTTTGGTCACTCATGATGTCCTCTAGCATGATCCCGAAGATGAGCCCGTCGCCCCTCCTCTCGACCCCGAATTTTTCGAGTTTGATCGTAAGCATCCGCTTGTTACGAGCATAGAGCCCATTTTTATTTCGTATTCCAGTGCACAAGGACGACATAAGTCGTGAGCAACTCAAGGAACTGTTGTACGAAGAAATCATGTCGTTCCACCCCGCACCTATCAGTTAAATGGTTCGACATTATGATCCAAAACACCTTACCTGTTGCCCATGAATAACCTCGAGCACAACGATTTGATGTATCGCTGGAAGACGCGTGTATCGCCCTGTCTTATTTTTGAGTCAACCCCAGGATGCTTATTGCCGTGCTGACACACAGCAGGTAGTATTGTTGCTCGAATGCTGTTGGTCGTCTTATTGTCGTATGCGTCCATTTCCTTTCTCTTTCAAAGCACGGATCTCGGGAACGCTTTTTTCATTGTCTTTTGTGATAGGGTTGGATCTATGACATGTAAATTTATTTTCGCTACACGACTTCCTTACAAAATGGCGGTCAGTTATGCTTGCTTACTTCCGATGGCACATCGATTTCGACTTTGGCAAGCTGGCGACGAGTTTCGGGAGGGAAGTTGCACCTTTTTTTCTGCGATTGGGGAAGGGCCCGACGATCCAATTGGGGAACCCAAGATCATGGAATCATACGACTTGAAAAAAGACGAGTTACGCGGGCCGGTGCAGCACCGCCGACTGCCCTCTTGCATCTGGAGCACGGGGGTTCAGCACAGCTTTTTCTTCGGAAAAGATGTATGTACATCAAGAATGCGCTGATGCCGGCATGGATGTGCATGCGAGAACGTGTTGCTCTCGGTACTATGACACTGCCTTCAATCGATTTATTGCTTTCCCTGTAGATAGACATCTGCACTTCAGCACCAGATTCGTTGATGGTTGCAACATATTATAACCCATTGAAAAACAGCATATCTGAATGAGAATCCGAATTGAGTGGGGTTGGTTAGTTGAGCGACACGACATGATACCGTATACCACTCATCTACTTCGGTCTCATGTACAGCCTCCTTGGTCATTTATGCTGGTTGAGTGGTGTACAACATAAAATTTCATCCCAAACCTGTGGTACAGTTTGCATATCTAGCACAAATCAACATCAATCGCTGCAATGAGAGATCGCTAAAGGCTTCTATCCCAGACAGAAAGGTCATCGTTCACTGTTCCAACATCGATCCACTCGCCCAGGCCTGAGGCGTATCCCTCATTTGGAACGATAAGACACCTCCCTGGGCAATTTGAGCATGTGGGATAATAGGCTGTTCGACGTGCTGGCCATTCACGCTCAAAGAATGCACAAAAGGTTTCGAGGGCGCTCCAGGCGAAATAATTTCTAACTTCTGGCTCGATGTCGGGAAGTCGATCAAAACCTTGTCGAAGAAGGGGCTGAACACGAGATGAGCGCGATGAAAATTTCGGAGGGCTCGAGAAAAAAAACCCTCACCTCCCAACGACGTATTCACCCGACACTGGGTTCACGGGGTAGAACCCGAGGGCACTGAAGAGATACCAGGCACTCATCTGACCGCAGTCCTCGTTCTGGAGAAAATGTTAGAATAAGCCGATCATGAGCGACGTAACAAGCGTTGTGTATATTTACCCCGGACAGTCCATTCACAGTAGCATTGTAGTTTGCTTCTGCGATCTGACGGATACGGGTCTGTGATTTGGATGCTGCGCCGGCTAGCGAGTAGAGGTATGGAATATGGTGCGAAGGCTGTAGTAAAGTGCGTCAGCATGCACCATGCCATCGTCAGTAACCCGAACCTCGTTGGTATGATCGTTGTGGCCTACCGGATGATCAATGAGTCGTTCGAGGTGTTGAACGAAGGCATCGTTACTCACCACCATCAAAATGCTCGTCCAAAAATTCGATAAAGCTCTTGTTTCCACCCTTGCGCTCGATAAGGCCAGGAACATCGTGCACCACGTCAAACGTGTACGCCCATTTATCGCCTTCTGTCCAACCGTTGTCTGGACCCGCCCACACTCCGCTTGCATTTCTCGCCTCCATGAATCCAGTTGCAGAGTTGAAGATGGTAAAAGGGTTATTCATTGCACGCTCTTGGAAGAACGCCTGTTCACTGGTCTTGTTGATGAGGCCGGCGAGCACCGAGACCGCAAAATCGTCGTCTGGGCGAATATATAGGGCCACTTCATCAGCAACCCAATCAAAAGACTTACAAGCATAATCGAGCGTGCGGGAGGCAGACTCAGAGTGGACATCGTCCGCGACCCAGCCCTTTTGTTCGTAGACAGAGGATAACCCTGCACGTACTTCGTAGTCAACATGCTGAATAAGGGGTCATTCGATGGATTTGTGTATCAATCACAAAACATGCCTCTTCACGATCGCTATAGCTACGCGAGCACCAGATAAAAAATGTCCATCAGAAACCATTTAGCAAACTCACGAAATCGAGGTGTCATTAATTGGGGGTTTTGTAGCATCCTTGTAAACCGCACTCCATGCAGTGTCGAGGTCAAAACCCGTAACACCCTTCAGAACGGCTTCCGCAACGAGAGAGTCTGCGTGCGTCGCAACCTGAATGCAATCATTAATTACACGAATGATGTGGAGTAAATTATCATGCCATGATGTTCGTCTCTACTCTTTAGCTTTAGAACGAGTTGCGATGAAAATGATGAAAGTAATCTCACCGATGATGTTTTTCCACATTGGAAGCCATCCGCCCTACAGTAAAGGGAATCGTAGTTGAGCGAGTGACCACATTGATCCCTAGCATATATACCTCTGTGTAGTCTTGAATCATGCTCTGAATCATTCCCGGAACTCTCTCTGGGGCAAAAAGGATAAGCCATGCCCATTCAGCCCGATACGTGTCCTAGATATCATTAAACGCCAGAAAGCAAAGTCGGACGTTCCACACACCCAGATCGAATAACCAGTATAAGATACACCCTCATGGACGGAGTCATCATAACCAGAGTAATACCTCCCATACTCATCTTGTTCATACGGATACTGCGTGGGTGAGTGGAGGGAACGAGTAATACCAATGGACGTACTTGGAGGGCATGGAAGAATCCAGTATAAAAAACTTGTTTTTGTTCTTTTGTCGCGCCGATGAGGTTAATTCTATCGAGCTTCTCAGCCCACGCAGCACGGGTGTTTCTTGCTGTTTCTTCAAGGGACTGCCCATCTGGTATTTCTTTATCCAAGTTCTCTCGGGCTTGATCGATCGATATGAACGAAACAGCAACTCTGACGTTGACCTGGACTAAATCCGATGGAAAAGTAACATAGGCAGACAACATGGCGCCGACGCCATGATTCTGATTTTGAGCAATGCTTCCATTTTGTGCGATGCCCCACGAAGCAAATATACGATCGAATCTAGCGCAAAAGTAGCCGCTCCATTTCATAGCAGGTGTAGAGATTGGGGCAATAATGTAGTCTTGCCTCTCTGAATTAGTTCCGCATATCTCCGAACGGTCGGGGTCAATCATGATGCTTCCTTCTGGATACGTGAGGTTGCTAGGGTTCGAGGAGCCGATCACGGAGGGTCGCGTCGCTTCCACTAGGACGTAGGGAATGTTTGTGTCCGTGAATGTGAAGCGTAAGTGTCCAACACGGGATGCTACAACCAGGGTCCAATCAGCCGAACTTGAACAATCTCAAAAAATACGGATACTCACTTGCGCTTTGCTCAGCGAATATTCTACCCCCTTCAATGGCCTCTAACTCGACATTATAATAGCTGGCCGAGACAACCTCCGTCTGATGGCTGAAAGCCATACCACGATCCTCAAATCTTGACCGGATCTGCCCAGCACCAGGACTCACTACAACCTGCCCACTTTCGCCCATCCAGATAGCGGGCTGATGAGTTCCTTGAAAACCATGAACGGTCATATCCGTAAAGTTGTATGGTGTGACGGAAACGTAGTTTAATCTCGTCTGTGCGACCCACCGCGTCATCGCGAACGGTGGCGCAGTAGAGGGAATCATTCCTCCCGAGCCGTTTGGCGAGTCCCCGCCATTTCCAATCAATCTAAGTAACAAAAATCAACAAACCACATCAACCTGTCGGGCGCCAATGCTTACGGGTTCACATGATCGACTGCATCGCTGGCAGGATCATTGAATTTGTTAGGGTTAAGATGATGGTTTCTGGGGGTTACCACGAAGAGTGAGCACAGGAGGACAATGAGACCAACGAGACCCCGCAAGCTCATGGTGAGAGCAGATGATTTGGCTTCCGCACCCGGAGTAGTACGGATTCTGGCAGCATTACGAGTGCGGGGCTTTTCGTCAGAATCGACCATATGTCTAAATGAACAATTTCGCCGGGCCGACGACTTTAGTGTCAAAATACAAGTGGAAAAGACAGTGTTTGGGTTACATAAGCCATGGAAAGCCAGACGTTCGCGCCTCAATCGCAAATTCACCTTTCCTAATGTACAGTAGCAAACTCCGATCGATCGCACATCTACAGAAAAGTTACATTGTGCAACGCAGTAAGTACATAACGGAATTTTCATGCATCCTTCTCACTGCCATCTGACTGGGAATCCCTCAATGACAGCATTTGGAAACCATACAGTATTCGTTCGTACTGTAGCAGTGCTGCTCCTCAAAGAATTCGACACCCTTACTATCTATATTCCCGGCACCACTGTAAACACGAGATTAGACGAGTTAGCTGTCATGACAACATGACAGTCAGGGATGGGTAAGAACTTGGAGGCCGCATCAAGAGTGTGCAAAGTGAGCGTGTTGGCGAAGTACAGTGATGACGCCTCACTCAGCTCGACGACGATCATGGTCGCCGTCCGTAGTTGTACGGATAGGACTGTTCGTCATCGACCACGAGTGAACGCAGGGCCCGTGTGGGATTGTTGTAGATGTAGGGAACGGGTTATCTCCAAAGTCAGTTTGATGTATGGCATGACGGCATGCTCCCCCCATCCGCCATCGATCATGCATCTCTTTGCTTTGGCACAGGCCACTAGTAAGTAATATTACTCCAGTTGCCAAAGGGTCTAAGTTCGAAGTAGATCGTAAGGAAAGAGACGGGTATCCCGTGGCAAAGAGGAAAACGACGATAAGTTCTACGGTACCGTGACTACACTCACTGGCCCGGTGGTACCTACAGTACCTAGTACCTACAGGTCTAAGTCGTCCATGTGGTATCTGGGTGTAGAGGTATGAGAGCGAACGTATTCGGCAGTGTGCCGCCTAAATGCTTCGCACGCTTCTGGAGATCCCTCCAATATTTTCACTATTCTTTTGTACAGGCCGATCGTCGTCTCTGTTGGTTCACAGAACACTTCCAGTTTTATTTTCTTGGTTCGAGCTGCTAGAGTGGAGATCTGGTTCGTCGTCTCGCTCGCTCGCTCCTCTTTGTAAGATGATAACACATCGCTAAGAGACATCTTCAGAAAAATTCAAGTGCGTAAGACAGAACGAGGTACTCACTTGACATTATGGATGAACGGTGTCATTTCTGGAATTGCCTGGATGTAGTCACTCAAAGCGCGGGAACACCATGAACGAGAAAGCTTCGGCGACACCAGACAGCGTGCGCTGGTAATTCGGATACTGTTGAGCAGCATCTGAGATCTATGCGTCCTTGTTAGCATGGCCTCAGCGGAGAATCCCATGGGGACGCACTTCCATGGACTTAGTTTCGCGCTCGAGCAAATTGGCAGCGACAAGAGTTCAACGTAGATGTCGTGATCAAATGAGAAGCAACAGGGGGATACAACTCAGAGGCCCGACGGATAATATCTGCAAACGCGTCTAGCACATCACTTCCCTGTGGTTCCCTTCGAATGAACCGGTCGTTGAAGTGATACATGTTCTGCATCTCTGACGGGAAATGGTCCGAGGTTTCATTGACGAAGACAGCGCATGACGTGTAGAGCGCGATCCATATCTGGGCCTGGCGGTGGGAGATATGCACACCAGCGGTTGCCGCATAGACGACACCTTCACGCAAGAACGTCCGAATGGAACGGGACCCATCCACTGGATAGCCCCGTCGCGTAGCGTCTTCGACACAGCCTACATAGGGACCCTCGTCGAATGGGGTGACTTCGTATACAACATTGCATTGCTCCATATTGTAGCCTGAGTGCATGTTGAAATTGACCAGGGGAGTCACAACTCGTGTTTATATGCGTCATATGGACCTCCCCGCGGTTAACGATCGGCCTGGAGAACGTTCACATCGCGTCATACAGTAGTAGTAAACGACGGATTTGTGAGCACTGAGGCCTGAGGACCCGGTTAACGTGACAGATAGAAGAACCGAAGGTTATACTGGTCGAAGGAAACCTCGTGTTCATGGTTGTCTCGCCGCACAGCTAAACTTGGGTTGCCGAGCTGCTGCTATGCTGAACTTATCAATATTGCCAACATCCCTGAAAAGAAAGAAGTCGAAGCAGATGTGACAAAACTGGACTGCCGGAAGACCGCATCGGTACGGCGATCGATCCAACCGGGACTACTGACTGTACCGTAATCGAAACGATCGCTTCGTGTGAATGCGCTGGCATGGCGGAGGGAGTCGTACTACCAAATGTTAGCAGAGTCAGCGCAGGGGAACCAAAGAAAAGGTGATCAGAGTCCTCAGGCAGGGTCGACGTTTGTTACTACATTAGGAACATTGAATTTGCAATTGAAGCGCTTTCCTTACTTCTTATAGTAAGTTATGGCCCGGCCCGTTGCTGGCCCGACTCAGATCCAAAATTACTCTGCCGCTTTCTGAATTTCCTCGGCGTTTCGCCATCCGCTCACCTTCCAGACCGTTATCCCCGATGAACATCTGTGCGACTCTAGGTTAGCATATTCGTATGACCACAAGTTGATGAGTTTACTATATGCCCATGGGGAAAGTCTTTAACAAAAATCCTTTGCCTCGTAAGGCGTAAGTGAGTCGTGTCGTTGGATGTTCGTTTGTGTTGAGTTTGATATTACATGAATAAAAAAAAAGGTCGATTACGTTCACGGTATCACCAGTGCAAAATTAATTTCCCATTGGTTGGGGAGCGAAGCTCTATTTCGCCTCAAGTTTCGACGGCCCGATGTGTATAAGCGGATCCAGTCTTGACGTCGAATGGACAGCCCAACGGCCGAGTTGAGACTCCCCATGGCATCTTGCCGGGCGAGGCTGAGCACGACAACGATCTCCTGTCGACATTCAGTCAGTCCGGCAGTTCCAATCCTCCCGGGCCGAGTCTCTCGACAGATATAACATGGCGCCGTTATCAGAGGAGATCAACACCAGAATCTACAACGAAGATGCAATGGGCCACTTCAACTACTCAGCTTGCAGCGCTCATTCCACTCACGGTTGCGTTCGTGGATATAATTCGACGATCTATTCAGAGTCGTATTGAAAGGCGGGGTTACCCTCTCCCCCCTGGTCCTACTCCCCTCCCATTCTTGGGAAGTGCCCTTTCCGTTAATCTTGAGGAACCATTCAGGACTTACACAGAATGGCATGACAAGTATGGTGAGTGTCATAGAATGTAACTGGAATACATGACTCTAACAAGGCATAGGTGATATAATGTACATTCGACTCTTGGATATGAATGTCGTGGTATTGAACTCGCCCTCGGTCACGTCGGACCTGCTCGAAAAGCGGTCACAGATATACTCTGATCGTCCCTTCATAGCGACAGTTGATCCGTAAGCAAATTCTTCTCTGATTATAGTACCGCGGGATGGACGATGACCTCTGTTATTCCAGTTATGGACACAACAACAATTTTGCTTTCATGCAGTACGGGGACCACTTCAGGTTGTGCCGCCGTATATTCCATCAAACGTTCTCTTCCAATGCTGCGGCCACCTTTCGTCCAACACAGCTTCGCAAAGCACGTCAATTGATCCTGAATCTGATTGACCATCACAATGACTACGTCTCTCACTATTGGACGTAAGTACATTTCCTTCCCCTCCAAAGGCGCATTCTAAGCGTCGTAATAGATTTGCTGCCTCAGCCACCACGCGTTCTCTGTATGATTATGACCCAAGCCCTCGGAATGACCAAATGGTGTCGATCATTAACAATTTCCTTGAAGCTTCAATACCAGCATTGATGCCAGAAAAGGCTGTTCTCATCAAAATGTTTCCCTTTTGTGAGTGCATTGTGTACGCTTGAAGTATGAATTCATTCTGGATTGTTTTGATAGTGCTGCACCTGCCTGACTGGCTTCCGGGATCCTCGATTAAACATGAAGCCAGAAAGGCCCGTGAGTGGGGTGCCAAGATGGTCGAGGCTCCGTACCAGCATGTCAAGAAGCGTATGGTAAGAGTCATCCGCCTCAATGTTATTCACGTTGCCGATGACTTGGTGTCGTTTTAAGGAATCCAAGGAAGACGTGAACCCCTCGATGGTGTCGGATCATGTCACTCGCATGGAGAAATTGGAAAGGTCCCAACGCGCAGACTACGAAAAGGCGCTTAAGCAGACTTCCGCGACTGCTTTCATGGGTAGGTTCTATGTACGCGAATTGTCGATGGTCAAACTTACTGTTTGGTCATAGGTTCCGTAGAGACGGTGTGTGTGTGTCCTCAACAATAAATACGACACTTGACAAAACCCACAGACAAGTTCACTGTTAACATCGTTCACACTTGCGATGGTTGAGAACCCTCACGTCTGGAAACGTGCGCAAGCGGAAATCGACGCTGTTGTCGGGACCAATAGATTACCCGAATTTCATGACAGATCCTCCTTACCGTATGTTGACGCTATCATGCGCGAAACGTTAAGATGGCAACCACCCCTTCCCCTCTGTGAGGTGATGGATTTCATTTTCCCGACAACATTGCTGATGCATTCCCCAGGCGCCCCTCATGCTACCAGGACTAGTGATGTCTACAATGGTTTCTACATTCCAAAAGGTATTAGTTCAGATGTGTTTGCGAGACCTGCTTGTAATGTCTTTTTTTTCTACAGGAGCAACTGTCTTCGCAAACATTTGGTTCGTCGATGCACTCCAATCGCTTCGGAGCAGACCGTTCATAGCAGTTTCATTAGGGGAATGACTCGCGACGAATCTCAATATCCCAATGCTGAGGTATTCATTCCCGAAAGGTTTTTGGACGCGGAAGGGATGTTGAATGATGATACGCTCGACTTCGTTTTTGGCTTTGGGAGGAGAGCATGTCCAGGTAAGCCACGAAGTACAACGCATTGAAACATGATTACTGACTATCGTCACTGCAAATCAGGTCTTCACATGGGCAATGCGTCGCTCTGGAGCGCTATGGTGACGATGTTGGCTACGCTGGATTTCAATCTTGCGAAAGACGCGAATGGGAACGACATCACGTTTGAAGCGAAATTCAAGAACGGAATGACTCGGTGAGTTGCGTTCGCGCGCCGCGATCTTGATAGTAGCTTACCCTTGCTCATCTAGCCATCCTTTGCCCTTCCCTTGTTCCCTCACTCCCCGGTCACACATTAGCAAGGAATCTCTCGGGCATGATCTCGCACAATAACGAACCTAGATCTAAAATTGACTACATAGTAGGCGCCCCGTGCCTTGTCGCTGGTGCACTATAAGATGTTTAGTAAAATATTTGTTTTCACAAAATCTGAGATACGCGACACCCTCATTGCCCCACGCAGTCTGGTCAGAACAACTTCTCACTAGCGTTTGATGTTCAGCGCTGCATTCACCCCACTGTCAAGAAGTCGCAGTGTGGGCAGTTTTTGGTTCACATCGCTTTTGCCTTTTCTACGTATGTGATTCGTAAGACCTTGTCGTCTCCGGATCCGTCAGCCTTTTCATGTGCGTCGACGTTTCATTTAGCAAACGGAGGCTCAAACACCCCCTCAAAGCTTTTATATCGTACAATACCCTTCCGTCGTAGTATTAACATTTCCCTTTCTCATTTCGTTCATGTTAACCTACCACATTATAAATCACATAATCCGATCTGCGTCTCCAGTGCTCCGTGCTTCATGGTTGATCGTTCACGTAAATGGGTGTTTAAGCGCCCGACTGTCTTATTACGTGCTGATATGCTTTAGAAGGCCAGACGGGAAGTATTGTTTCAACAAGTCAGGGTAGTGACGTCTGGCGACATCTGGGAAGCTCCTGAAGTACGACGTCCATGTCAGTTCTGTACGTGGGATGGTCGAAACAGGGGACAGCTAAGGATGGTAAGGCAGTACCATGGACATGATGCACTCACGTCATGCGGCCCATCAATAAAACTTTGCCCGAAGGCTCGCGATCGAATTCGCTATAGTTGACAGCTGTAACAGAGTCAGATTCCGATGCAATACGGTGGTAGGTCAGCGCGGAAGGTGTTTGCATGATGAGCTGGATGCAGTGGAAGAGAAGGTAAAGGAAGGGGCACGTACACTCCATCGCCGCAACGTCACCTCTCAATCCTTTGAGTTTCAATATGTCCGCGGGGACTGCCAGTCGGCCGGATTCACAAAGGTATATAAACGTTCTGTTACGTAAAACGGAGGTGTAAGACGCACGCCCCGTTGATCGCTGACATTCCCGCATATATTCCAATCCCTCCATATTCCAATTCCTTGCATGCCAGTGCTCACTACACGTGATACGTATCTGTAGGTATATAAGAGCAGTCGCTCTCGCTCCCGTTCCCCATCGAATCTACACCCCGTTCACATTCTGTTCTGAGTGTTGGCACCACAGTGCCCTTCCACTTTTTTTTGAATGTGCATAATTGCCGTTTGAACTATCATCCTCTGCCATACGATACGTTGAACCTCTGATCCTTACGAACTGCTACTATCCGTCTACTGTCCTGCCGCCGTTTACTGTTACTGTCCCGCTGTCCCGCTGTCGCTCTCCCGTCGTCCGTCTCTCCCTGTTATCCCTACTGTTTTCCCAAACTGCCACGCCCACGTACCCGTGCCTACGCTCGTGCGCAAGCGTCGCTTGTAGTCGACAACCACGTACCCTGCAGAACTCCCATCCCTCCGAATTCACCCTCCGAGTCCTCCGATAATAGCTCCTCCACCTCCTCCCCGCCCCGCCGTCTCACACCTCGGACCATGACTGGAAAGGGCCGCTTTGAGCAGACCACTGGAAACAAGCCTCCCATCCTTTCTCAAGGGGATGTCTCGCCGGAAGAACTCCGCAAGTGGGAAACTGGTTGCCGGCAGTACTTTAAGGTTAAGACGATCATCGCGGAAAACCAGGTCAGTCACGTCGCGTGGAATTTACAGGATCCGCGCATACAGGACTGGTACGCCACGGAAGCCGACCGCCTCAACGAGCTCACCTTCGACGAGTTCATGAACGAGGTTCGCACGACCTGGTTGCCCTCCGATTGGGATGCGACAATCCGTCAAAAGATGCTCGGCTCCTGCCAGTCCGCCAAACCTTTCCGCGAATGGACGGTTGAAGTTCAGAGCCTTAATACCATCTTACGCAACACCCCGTCCCACCTAGATGATACTGCCCTACGCTTCCATCTCGAAGCCCACATGCATCCCGAACTCCAGAAGAAGAGCAGACTAACGGCGCTCCCACTGGCTGATGATCTTCGCACGTGGCTACAGAAGGTTGCTCTGCTTGATGAAGAACGCGAATGCGAGGCTAGGCGCAACCGCCTGCTTGTCGAAAGTATGCTGCGGGAATCCCGCTCACAGCCACGATCTGCGCCTTTCCTCCGCACTCACCCTAGCGCGCCCAACCCACGCACGACTGGCTCCTACACCCGCCTTGCTGCCCTTACCCCAGAAGAGCGTCAGCTTCTAATGGAGAATGAGGGATGCCTAAAGTGTCGCCGCTTCTTTGCAGGTCACCGCGCTAACGCCTGCCCCAACAATTTCCCTGATGGTAGCACGTACAAGACTCTCACTAAAGAAGATGTCGTCCGTCAACGCAACAAAGTTACTGGTGGCTCTACTTCTTCCTCACGTGCAAAACCTATCGCATTTGTCAAAGAAGTCACCAATGTTGGCGTTGTTATGCCATCAGCCGTACTCGGTGAGGAGTCTGAACCCGAGTGCGTTGCCCCCTTGTCTGTTCCTCATTTGACTTGGTCGTGCCTTTTATCTGGCCCCGCTACCCCCTCCCCTATCCGTGTGGATGCACTTATTGATCATGGTTCGCCATTAGTTCTGATTGACCGTGAGCTCGTGTCCAAACTTGGTCTCCGCATTCGTGCCTTGCCTCGTGCTATGCCTGTTATGATGGCCATCTCCGGGGAGGGGAAGGAACCTTTTCTTTTGACTCATTATGTTCAATTATCCTGCATGTCCATAGATGAGCGTTTCCGCTCAAAGTCTGTACGCGCACTTCTTGCGCCCAATCTGTGCACGCCGCTTCTTCTTGGCGCACCGTTTCTCTCACATAATTGCATTGTCATAGATCACGAGCTCCGTACCTGCATTGCCAAAGACAATAATTACGACCTTCTGCATCCAATACTGCCGACACAGCCCATTGCCGCAGCCACTACACCATCCACCATAGACCTTGATCACCGTGTATCCAAGTATCGCCGAATGGTCGCCGACGAGCTCAAATACATCCTACCTGAACTCAAGGAAATTGTCGACAAAGAATGCGAACAGGTCAAGGAAGTTGATGTGGTCGCCGCAATCAAGCTCCGCATCGCCACGCTCGCTACCCTCGAAGAGTTAAACCGGCGTAACGAGGACATCAAACAAGAATATGCCGACCGCTTTCCTGCTGATATCCCACATACGGAAACCTTACCCGATGATGTCCTTTTTCGAATTAAACTGAAAGACGCTGATAAAACTATCCGCTCTAGATCCTATGATTGTCCGCAAAAATTCCGCGGAGCTTGGAAAATCCTGCTTGATCAACACATAGCTGCTGGTCGTTTGCGACCCTCGTCAAGTGCTCATGCGTCGCCCGCATTCATAATCCCGAAGGCCGACCCAACTGTTCTCCCTCGCTGGGTAAATGACTACCGACAATTGAATGCTAACACTATACCAGATAATCACCCCCTACCCCGAATTGATGAAATCCTCCGTGACTGTGCTAAAGGTAAATTTTTTGGCAAAATAGATATGACCAACTCGTTCTTCCAGACACGCGTCCACCCCGACGATATTCATCTCACAGCAAACCTTACCCCCTTCGGGCTCTATGAGTGGACTGTCATGCCAATGGGGGTTCGGAACGCCCCTGCATTTCACCAACGTCGCATGACAGCTGCCTTACGCCACCTCATTGGTCAATGCTGCCACGTCTATCTAGACGACATTATCATTTGGTCCCAGACACTCGAGGAACACGAAATCAATGTACGCCGAGTCCTTGACGCGCTTCGCTCCGCCACATTGTTCTGCTCGCCAAAAAAGACCTCCCTTTTCCTACTTGAGGTCGACTTCCTCGGCCGCCGAATCTCATCCCGTGGGGTGGAACCTGATCAAAAGAAAATTGAAAAGATTCTTCAATGGCCAACCCCACAATCAGCTAATGCTACCCGGTCTTTCCTTGGTCTCGTTCGGTTCCTGGCTGACCATATTCCTCAGATTGCCGAACATACTCGGATCCTTACCCCCCTCACCACCAAGGAAGCTGAGCGCCACTTCCCACTCTGGACCGCAGAACATACGCATGCCTTTCAGGCACTCAAAGATCTTGTCGTTAGTCCTCATTGCCTAACCACTATTGACCATGACAATCCAGGCGACAACAAAATCTTTCTAACCTGCGATGCGTCCGACTACCGCACAGGTGCAATTCTGTCTTGGGGTGAAACATGGGAAACAGTGCGCCCCGTTGCATTTGAGTCATACCAACTCCACGGTGCCGAACTCAATTATCCAGTGCACGAAAAAGAACTCCTTGCGATTGTCCAGGCCCTCAAAAAATGGCGCATTGAGTTATTGGGAGCCTCTGTTCATGTTTACACTGACCATCGCACCCTAGAAAATTTTGCAACACAACGCGATCTCTCGCGTCGCCAAGCACGTTGGCAGGAATATATGTCACAGTTTGATCTCTCCATTCATTATCTCAAGGGAGATCGTAATGTCGTCGCTGATGCCCTTAGCCGCACAGAATTGCCGTCGGATGGTCCCAATGACGATCCTACCGAGCCGGTATTTACCATTAACGCCATTAACAGCGCTGCTCCCTTGTGCTCCTTGCCCAACGACAGTAGCCCTCCCTCCAACACCCCCTCATCTCTCCATATCAGCTTGGACCGCTCGCTTGTACTTGATATCCTCCGCGGGTACACGGATGATCCATACTGCCGCCGACTTTTCAGCTTGCTGGGGTCCTTCCCCAACCTTACAGAACGAGATGGGTTACTCTATTTATCTGATCGACTCGTCATTCCACGGGTTAACACGTTGCGCGAGAAAATATTCCATATCGCCCACGATGTCCTCGGTCACTTCGCTGGAGACAAGACATATGCACTCCTGCGTGATGCGTATTACTGGCCGAATATGCGTCGTGACCTCTTGCGGTCCTACATCCCTGCCTGTTCCGACTGCATGCGCAACAAGTCCCCAACCACTGCTCCCGCCGGCCCCTTGCACCCCTTGCCAGTACCTGACCGTCGCGGGGACTCAGTCGCCATCGACTTTGTTGGACCTCTCCCTGCTGACAACGGATACAACATGATCATTACCGTTACTGATCGCCTCCATGCCGACCTCCGCCTCATACCCTGTAAGGACACCGTCTCAGCCAAGGAGCTCGCTTCCCTCTTCTTCCAACACTGGTACTGTGAGAACGGACTACCAACGGAAATTGTTTCCGACCGTGACAAGCTATTTATCTCCAAATTCTGGCGGGCCCTCCACAAACTCACCGGGGTCAAACTCAAAATGTCCTCTGCGTACCACCCACAGACGGATGGTGCAAGTGAACGCACCAACAAGACAATGATTCAGCTAATCCGAAACCACGTTGACCGTCACCAAAAAGGATGGGCGACTGCCCTCCCTAAGGTTCGTTTCGACATTATGAACGCCACTAATAGTTCCACAGGCTTCTCACCGTTCCAACTCCACCTCGGCCGCTCCCCCAAAGTTTTGCCCCCTCTTACCTCCCCAAATGACTCAGAATCTTCGACGGAAGAACTTGACGCCCACGCCTTGCTTTCGAATCTTCACCAGAACGTATGGGAAGCACAAGACAACTTACTCGCGGCTAAGATCTCCCAAGCTTCTGCTGCCAATGCACATCGCTCACCCTCCCCTTCATTTCAGCCCGGAGATCGCGTCATGCTTGCGACCAAAAACCGACGCCGCGATTACATGCAAAAGGGCGATAAACGAGTCGCAAAATTCATGCCCCGCTTCGACGGGCCCTATAACATCCTCGAGGCCCACCCCCACACTTCGACGTACACCCTTGACCTCCCCAATTCCCCCAACATACACCCAACATTCCACTCCAGTCAACTACGAGCCTTCATACCAAACGACCCCACACTCTTCCCCAGTCGCGAACACCCTCGACCGGGCCCGGTTGTGACTGAAGATGGTGCAGAAGAAAGTTTCATCGACCGTATCTTGGACGAACGACGTGTCGGCCGCGGTCGTCAATATCTCGTGCGCTGGGTCGGATATGGTGCTGAAGATGACGAGTGGATGCCGCGTCGGATGCTGGACAACTGTGAGGCGCTGGATGTTTGGGAGAGGCGTAAATCTGAAACGTAGGGGGGAGGGGTGTAAGACGCACGCCCCGTTGATCGCTGACATTCCCGCATATATTCCAATCCCTCCATATTCCAATTCCTTGCATGCCAGTGCTCACTACACGTGATACGTATCTGTAGGTATATAAGAGCAGTCGCTCTCGCTCCCGTTCCCCATCGAATCTACACCCCGTTCACATTCTGTTCTGAGTGTTGGCACCACAGTGCCCTTCCAGTTGTTTAGATCATGGCCAAGTAACGATTTCCACCAGACTTTCTTTAGGAATGTGGAAGGCAGCTGTGGCCAATGGCGGAAACACTGAGACGGGCGGGCACAGAACGGGACCACGCTCTATACGAGAGACTACGAGGTACGGGTACAAGGGGCTACTGATCTCCATCTATAGGCGGATCAGGTTTATATAGGACGAGGCACGTGACTGATAAGCCAGTGAGGCTTACAGAATGACCGAATCAGCAAATCTCAGGAATCGTGGACCACCGGGCTGGAAGGTTCGCAAGTACATGGTAAGTCTGTCATTCAGACTCGTTTCCAATGCATGTAATCAACGTCTTGTCAACAGAGAAAAGCACGCAATAAAGTTGTCCATTTACAACAGCGTACGATGCCTGACGACAATTCACATCAGAAGATGGTGAAACGCAGGTTAGCGATAACGACCAGGCTGTTTCGTGAGATGGAACAATACCTGGCTGAGACGGTGGGTCTAGCAACAGTGGTCGCTCATCACACACTCCCGGGCGAAAGGTGTATCCTGTACGGTGAAGAGGGGCAGTAAAATACGTCAGCAACGTAATGTGGTCGCAGTTCCATTCAGACATCTGAAATTAGACCGGTGGCTAAGTCATAGCTGATTTCTATTGAATCTCACCTTTATCTGGAGTGGCAAGTAGTACTAAAAGTAAAAAATTTGGAGCCGTTTGCCTTCAAGGCTGATTTTTGGTCTCGAATGGTTACCATGAAGTAAACTTTCAGCGTCAAACTAGTCATACATGACCGTTACCAGTCAGTCTCTTGAACACACGGATGACTGTTTTCACAGTATATATGCTCCACTGGGTGAGGCCGGAGCAAATGAAGTGGATGATTGGCGGTCCTTGAAGCTCTGGCTGCAAAACCAAAGGGGTTCATGATCACCCAATTGAGCGAGCACAACCCATGGTCAGAATATTTTGGTGTTGAACATATCAGCATTGGCAAGGGAAAATAATCACCACAGGTAGATTTTGTAGGTTATCTAGACTTGTGAGATTTGAAATAAACATTTTAAATATGAAAACTCACGAGTGGCACTGGACCGTCAATTCTATGTGACGCTCGGTCGTCTATACACCCCAGACATACTTTGTAAATCATCTTGAAACTTATCATCATAGGAAATAAAGGGATAGCCTGAATGAATGCGACTATGAAGCTTGATTGGTATTCGACAGTGATTGGGCAATCACGGAGTGGATATCTGTACATCGATCCTTACACATTTCCATACACTGGTGAAAGGAAGTGAGAAAGTTGAGTGTATCATGATGGAACGGGACGCGCCTTTAGAATAACGTCAGTGGTGGTTCGGCCCGACTGCCAGACATGTGTAATGGAAGAAAGCGCGGGCATGCACGAGACTACAACCACGCTATCTGATGTATTCGTCTCTTCCTCGGTTGGATCCAGTCGGATTTCGTTCCCCAACACAGCCTGGACATCCTCAGGTTCAAAATTACTCGCCGTGTTCCACATTCCACATACCGCAGAGCATGACGCGACGAGTCCAAACATCTCGATGCCTGCATCTGCAAGCGCTGTGCTCGCAGCTATTGAACCAGATGCTATGCATCCTTCAATACCGTCATTCTCGATGATCGTGATGAATACGTCTATGGTCGATTTTGGAAATAGTTCCAAGCAGACGGATGACACGATCGATTGATGGATTGCAACTGCAAGGGATCTGTCTTCGGCGTCCTTTGATAGTACGTTCGTTTGCTTGATGATCTGATCAACAATTTCGGGATCACACTGAGGCACCTACACGAAGCGGGGCCCTGCGGCGAGTGCACGAAAACGGTGCAAATTTAACCTCGATATTCAATCTGCCCTTTTCGCTATAGGTCGTGGACTTGGACTGCCTTGGACCATATCTGTTAGAATCAAAAGCACCGTCAGATTCGCCAGATCGTGGCTGCCACAACGACGAAGACCGACTCACACAGCACATGCCAACTTGGTTTTCTCTGTTTCGATGTAGGCCGAACCATTTGCTTGGCTGATTAACCCTGGCTGCAGAACTTGAAAGGACGGATCAGCCTATGAGTTGAAGGCATGGTTTGTGCACTTCCTACAGATTGGGCGTATGTCTGTCGATTGTCGACTGCATCGCGCGTTCCAAGGGCTCGAATCTTTGTCTCTACGATCGAAAACCGGCGAGAACGACTCGTCTGGGCCATTTATGCGCCTTCTGTCGAAAGGATTTTGAGTCATGTTAGTGCTAGCGGGCAGAAAGTTGAACTCGGATAGTACGGCCCGGGGCATCATGTCGGAGTCTTAGTTATCTAGTCCGATGCTGGTCCGACGTTGCCGAGACTCACGTGCCGCAATGCCGCGAGACTCCCCAGAGATCGCCATGAAGGTTTCCATCTCCCTTTCCAACAAGAAAACAAAACCACTCGGCGCCGCCCCTCCTCTCGCGAAGCCAGCAGCGTTTTCTGCGCTAGACGACGAAGACGTTCAAAATACAGTCCCGGTTGCTTCGACCAGCAAAGATGCGAACGCGAACAAAAAGCATCTGGCTCATAACGTAGCATCTTCAAGGGCTACACAGCAGCGCATGGAGCGGGAGATGAAGGTTGATGCCACGGTATACCAGTACGACGAAGTCTGGGACAGGATGCAGGAAGCGAAGGAGAGGCAGAAGCAGACCAAGGAAGCAGATACGAAACAGCGCAGGGTGAGTACATCTTACTTCGTCTTATTTCAGGTTTTCACATGTAGCGCGTCAGCCTAAATACATAGAAGGCCTGTTGAATTCCGCCGCCACTCGCCGTCTAGATCGTCTTAGAGCCGAAGAGAAGATGATCCAGCATGAGCGGGAAATGGAAGGGGATGAGTTCGCAGACAAGGAGGCTTTCGTCACGCAGGCGTACAAGGACCAGATGGCTGAAGTCCGGAAGGCAGAGGAGGAAGAGAAGCAGAGAGAAGGTTCGTCCCATCCCATCTCTTTTACGCAGTTGTCTTAGAGTTACACTGACCATATATTCTAGAGGCCGAAAAGAAAAAGCAGAAGGGGACAACGACAGGATTGGCACATTTCTACCGGAAGCTACTAGAAGACTCTGAGCAAAAGCACGAAGAAGCTATCGCTGCCGTCTCAGAACCCAAGCCTCTGATCGGTCCACAAGGCCCTTCCCTAACCATCATTAAACCGCCTGATTTTACGCCAGCGTCCGACTTGGAACTAGCCCGACTTGCACGCGAGCAAGGAAAGGATGTCGAATTAAATGACGACAATCAAATTGTCGACAAACGAGAGTTACTGTCAGCTGGTTTGAACCTCGCGGCTCCGAACACTCGCCGAGTTGGCTTGCAAGTGATGACCAAAAGATCAGAGGATTCATCCGAGCCTCAGATTCACCGTGCTGTTGGGACAGCAGCGAGTCGAAGAGATATTAACGCAAGGAGAGCAGCGGAGATTCATCAGCAGATGGACGAAGAACGGAAACGACAACAGGCACAGAGGGAGAGAGATGACGAGGAGAGCAGGCAGAGGATTGTTGCGAAAAGGAACACAGATGTGGAGATACAAGATGCAAAGACTAGATACTTGCAGCGGAAACGTCGGAAACTAGAGGAGAGCGCAACCGCGACCGGTAGCACTGAAGAAGCATAGTGACACGCGTGATTGTCGCTTGTACAGTTTGCCCTGTTCTTAACAAGGCCCGTCAAGGCGTTCCTCCCCCATCAGGTGGACTAGTCGTTCAAATTCTCGTAGTACGCTCGCCGCGGTTGGACGGTAACCCGGATTATCACTAAGCATTGGCTTGGTAAGATATAGCAGTTCAGGAATGTACAGATTGGCTAGCTGGAGCAAACCTTAGCAAGTTGCGGGATGGATGCAAATAGTCAGATCATTCATACCTTGCATGCTCTAAGGATGAGAATTCCGAGGGCCCACACGTCGACCATGTAAAGATTGCGTACTCGACCACTTTCGAGCTCGGGAGGAACCTCTGTTCCTTTGGGCCAATAAGTTCCGGGAGTAAGCAGGTCGTCGACTCTCCAGCTGAGCTGGTAATCGATGCAAGCACACTGGCCATGGTAATTGGTGAGGAAGTTGTAGAGTGATATATCAAGGTGGACGATGCGATTCCGGTGCATGAAAACGATGTGCTGGAAAGAAATGGGATCAGTAACACGGGACAAGAGAAAAAAAAAAGGTACACTTGCTTCGATGCACTGATGAATTGCAGATAGAAAGTCCCGGAGCCTGTAGGGTATCTCGGGCATCAAATGGGAAGACCATTCCTCCATCACAATGAAACAAATATCATCGGCGGGCACGTCGATTACGTCGAGAACAGCTACATTCTGCATGTCATGACAAGGTCATTTAAGACGAAAAGATGGAACACACGTATGCAGTGATTCATAGGATCGTGTCGCAGGGGAGAGGAAGATATGAGTCGTACATTCCGAACTTCTCTGCTTGAACGATGAACGGCCTTGATCATTAACTTTGTGTCGGTCTTGCAGCAGGTTGCTCGGAAGAGATTCTCTGGCTAATAAGGGTTAGAAGACCATGCTGGTAGAGGAAGGGACCGTGCCAAACCAGACCGGGATCCTTGCACAGAGCACTGTCGTCGGACGTCGAACGTGCGTGAAGATACGGGGAGAGGTGAACGATGCGCGTCTCCATGTCTATTCCGCGGCGACGATAATGCGCTCTGACATCTCGTAGAGTCTGTAGCCGATAGCCGTTTGACAAGATAACATCACGGTACTTTGACCAGTAGGGAGAGAGGCGAGCATTGACTTGATCGTCATCCAGGGATGAATTCGACGATGAAGACGAACATGAGAGTGTGGACTCGCAATCCCAATCGACGGACGAGGGCATGATGAGACAAGAATGTGGGCATCGTTACCGTATAATATACCATCAAGATAGACCCGCTGTGTAGTGATTTCCTGAATGGAGGGTTTACTGAAACACCTGGTGATGATTGGGAAATTCGTTCCCAAGCGAGAAATGGATCGCGTTGAGATGGACGAGGATGGTAAGAAACGCCCAAGACGGTCAAGGTCCTTTGGGACAAACAAGCCTAGTTTAGCCTAGACCTATTAACGGTTACCGAGACACAGACTTCGTCCCATGGAGCAGGGGACAAAAGGAAAAAAGACCATCTTCGTCGGCGGCATCGGCGACGACGTGGACGAATCCATCCTCTACGAGTGCTTCTCCGCGTTCGGTGAGTAATGTTCACCCTCTCGCGATCACACAGACATCCCAACGCGTCCAACAGGAGACATCGTCGAAGTACAACTGCCACTGGCCGCAACAAACTCCACCTCCGAGCCAGGTACATCAGATTCTGATCCATCCGTTCGGTGTCCTGACTCCCATCTAGAGCAAAAACACCGTGGCTTTGCTTTCGTCACGTATTCCTCTGCTGTGGACGCCCAGGACGCAATTGACAACATGGATCTCAATGAACTCCGTGGAAGGGTTCTCAAAGTAAATGTCGCTCGGCCAATGAAGGCTGCCATACAACCGGGTGCTGCTAACAGAGCAAGTATGTAGCATTTTATTCTCTCCCAGACTCCCCGCAAACAGCAATCTGTTTCCACTAGTCTGGGAATCAGAAGATTGGCTCAAGGAGTATGCTAAACCGCTCGCTCAAAGTGGAGGTAAGCCTTTCATCGCGTCTCGTTTCGCCTCCCCTTATTCGAGTGGTCAGGTGTCCAAGGTCGGAATGCACAACGAGCAGCCAACAGTGAAAATGATGCAGAACCTTCCGCTGATCCGGATGCCAACGATGAGGATGCTATGGAAGAATAATAGTTCGCTTCTGAGTCATTCGCCCTTGAAGGAAGCGATCCAACAAATAAGTCGTGCATGGCAACCTTGTCGACCAGCTATTTTGGGGTCCATGATTCAAAGCGCTGCGAGATCGGGGGTACAGAGATAGCGGTAAAAGGGGATCATTCAAAAATGTTTTGGATGGTTTATGTCCGATTCTTCGAACTGCGCGCGGGCGCGTTTGATGTCCTCTTGCATGAATAAAAGTTCTTCCATTCGAGCAAGCTTTTTTGCATCGGCCGGCCTCGATAAAGCTCGCCGTAGGTCTTCTATGGACAGTCGAGTCCTTCGTTGTGGACCTCCTGCCGTTTGACACTATTCCGAGAATGTCATGAAATAAGTTGGTTCACCCAGCAAAACGAACGCACGACATCAACGATAAACTCGACCAGTATCTCTTCCATCACGTTCACAGTGTCAGCCGCCGGGTTTCTGTCGTCTCCAAAACCGTACATTAGGTTCTTTACTAAGTGCAACACAATCAGACCCGACAGAACCTTTCGAAGAATCATGGACAAACTGACGTTCTTTAGTAAAAAGACCCTTGAAGTTGGCATTCTTGCGACCTCGCCCAGTGACTCCGGTGGTTGTGCTGAGTGTGGCACCTGTCTCGCGTACGTATGCCGGGGTGTAAGAGGAGAAGGTGGTCGGTCTTGGAGCAGGGGGCACCGATGGAGTTGCGGTTGTTGCAGCGGTAGGAGTCTGTGCGGTTGTCCTTGGCACCTGCGGCGTAGTTTGGGTCTGCTGCTGGGGGATGTAGCTGTAAGGGT
>JBBPRP010000035.1:0-33910 GCA_038093135.1 Leccinum longicurvipes
CTTCCCTTTCAGTCGGCTTATAATAGTAGAAGACGACCACTCGTCCTGGTCACTTGAGAGATCCGACCGTTAACAAGTCGTTTTCTCTCCTAGGCTTTCCCCTCGAGGGTCCAAGGGGGGGGAAGCGGAGTCTACGACCAACTCGTACCTTTCTGAGGCGACAAGCCCTGGAATATCTTCAAGGCCAGCGTGATCTTGTTTACTGCATCGAAACGAATAGTACTCGAGTGCTCTTGGCGCTGGAGTTTGACTCAGATTGTTCTCATATACCTCGGATCTCTCCGTGTAATCAAATGTGACGGAAACGAAATATTGGGATTATTATTGGTTGGGTTCACAAGACATTTCAAAATGAATCAGCGCTCGTAGATACTTCATCGAGATGCCAAGGGATGCTACAACACTGTCATGAAAAGCATCATGAATTCCTACACTTCCAACATCCAACCCTGCTAGCAGTCAGGCTTGATGTGCTTGCTCATATTTTTCATGCTCTTGTCTGGGTACAACTATCGCATGGGAACGAAGACCCAGTTCAGCTCAGTCATGCGCATCTCATCCAGTTAAACATGTACTGACCTTGCCAGGATTGAATAATCCCAGAGGGTCGATCATTTTTTTGATCGACCGCATCAACTCCACAGTGCCTTCCCCCAGCTCGGAATAGAGGTATTCACGCTTGCCGATGCCCACACCGTGCTCGCCCGTGCCTAGTCGTGAGCCGACAATAAATAACATTGAACAGAGTGCGAAAGTTATATGAAAGATGGAACTCACATGTACCCTCCATTTTTATTGCACGTTCGACCATTCTGTGGACAGCTTCTTCCGCTATTGCCCGTTCTTCGTCATTCCGGAAGAGAAGCAGTGCATGAAAGTTGCCTGTTGTCCCGTTACTTACGGAAGTGAACTGGAGATAGAACCAATGACGAACCATCACCGACGTGACCCACAATGGTGGATACAAGCCCCAGTTCCTGGATGTCCTTCTTTGTCTCATACACGAGATCAGGAAGCTTCGAGACTGGGACGCTGTTTGATGATATTGACAACAATATCCGCATCTACAGGAAAAGAAGACCGACCACACGTCCGTAGGCCACCCTCTAGACCCTTCCAAAAGTGCCAGTCCAGCATAGTGGGCGTTCTTCCTATCGGCCCATAAGTCTTTTGCCTCTTTTTCACTCCGCGCTAACTCGAAGCCAGTGGCTCCGTGCTTCTTCACGACTTCCTTGACAATTCGGGCAGTCTCTTGAAGCGAGGCTTGAGTAGGTCCCTGAAATTTAAAGAAGAGGGAGTCGACTTGGGGGTAGGTGCGTTGAGAAGCACCGTAAAGGCTTATCGAACGCATGAATTCGGAGTCACAGAGTTCGACACATTCTGACAGTGAGATTATGGAATATAATACGTTCGGAATAATGATTGTGTTTGTTAGTTAAGTCGGAGGTTCAGCAAAATAGGAGGCACTTACGAATACCAACTCCATGATTCATTACGTCGATGACCGCTTCCGTTGCCTTCTTGACGTCAGGGAACTGTGCAATAGCAACGGTTGTGGGTAAGACGGGAGCCAAACGAATTGTAACTGTTTCAGAAGACAATCATGAGTATTACAAAACACGGAGTGGAAGCTATGATATACTGAACTCACCTTCAGTTATAATTCCTAAGGTGCCTTCCGCACCGATGAATAACTTCGTTAAGTCGAATCCCGCTGAAGACTTCCGGGACCGTTGACGTGTTTTAATGACCTCCCCAGACGGAAGAACCACTGTCTGTCAACAACAGGGTTAAGTTACGTTTGTAACGGCAGATTTCCATACATACCGCATTAAGGAACCACTCAGCTTTGGCTGTTCCATACCGCACTGCATTGGCTTTAAGAAAGATTGTCAACCCGGGTCAAATTGAGCCACCAAAGAAACGTACTTCCGGAACATCCGGTGCTCATCATCCCGCCTATTGTTGCTCCCGGAGCAGGATCTAGCTGAGAACACGTCACATCAAACAACGGACATTTGGGATAGGCGTATACTCACAGGAAAGAATAAAGGAATGCCTTTTGACATGCAAGTTAACTTTGATTCCAGCACGAAACTTTCAAATACCTTTCTTCTGTAATGTTTCGTTGATCTCCATCCAGCCAATCCCAGGTTGGCAAACGACGTCTGAATCTTGTTCTGTACAGTGTCGAGAAGTAAATGGTGCAAAGATTTGAACAAACCACGACAGACGTGCGTTAGCTACATCGAGTGGCTTGAACAAAGCGTACGAACCATGAATCTCCAGAATTTTGTCCATGTTTGACATGTCGATGCAGATGCCGCCTACTTCATGCTACACAAAAGTCAGCCACGAGTGATCTAAAACCATAGAAAGTGGCGAATCGAGCATGGAGGAGACAGCGCGTGAGAATTCGCGTAGCCAACCGAGGGAGAAGGGCCCCAAATGCAAATTGTGGCCTAACAAAGGAACCTGGAACTCACCCCTCGAGAATGTCCTTCGAGACCTGTCCCACCCGAGAATGCCGTTATCGGCATCCGATACTTGGTGGCTATCTTGACGATTTTGACCACGTCTTCCGTACTTCTAGGGTAGACAACCACTGTATGTGGACGAGCTGTAGAGTCCAACCGGCGCAGTCTCGCAGTCAACATCAAGTCCATCCGCAAACCAACTCAAAAGACAAAATGACTTGTACGCACCTGGATGGTAGTCATTTTCTGAGAATCCGTGTGCGTACAGGTCGTCTGGGTCGGTACTAACCACCCCAGATTCCTGACCACTGAAGGTATACTGCAGTTCTTGTATAGCCTTTTGGAAATCTTCTGGGGTTCCATATGTCGGTTTATCATCCTCATTGGATATTTGGAGACCAAAGGCGGCCAGTGGGGATGGAAGACTCGCATCTGAGCCTACGGTGTAACCTAGCAGAGCACATGCCAGTGCACCTAGAAAGACTGGAAATGATCTGGTTTTGGGGGGTGTAGCAGTGCTAGCATAGCGCAAACGCAGGTTCGCAGACGGATGTAGGGACCAGCGTGTTCGGACAGGAGATGTCAGAGCGACACCCGTTCGAGCCAAAAAAGTCTTCCGGAGTAGAGTTGATCGAAACATTAATGCCACAGATATCCAAGGACTGGGGAATGAAGCAAACGACGGGTTCCATGATAACCGGCCGGCCCGACCTTACGGGGCTTTATAAATGATCGTGGTCACGAGAACAGCTCCATTTATGTAACCGACGCAAGATGTGGTCACAAATGCAGTCACAAAGCGAGGCAAGTACACAGCCATCAGATAGCAACAGTCAAAAGGGCAAATCCCCATTGTTGGGAAATACATCAGACATTTTCAGTGGCAAGGCCTACCTAGTCTTACATAGGGTCTGACCCCAACGGGACGAAAATGGATTTTAAAAAAAAAGACCTAGACAGTAGCGTATCTCTGACCCATCGATGCCATCCGAAGCATCGGTGGTATTAAATCCAATGAGCTGGACTGACGTCTCGTTAACGCAAACGGTGGGTAGGAAGGCAAGAGCGTCGACCTCTCTGACTGAGTAGCTTGAACATGCTCAGCAATGTCCCTTGAAGATGGTCTTGAGATTGCGAGCTTGTTATCCTTAAATGGCCTATGTGAGGACTGTGGCAGAATTCGAATAATAAGCAATTGACATTACCCACTTTTGTGTGAAAAGTAGGTCTGTAGAGGTCGACCACACTCTTCGGGCATTGGAGCCGTGGACGAATGCCCCTCACGTATATTCTTTGGATCTTCCGTGGACGCCACTCCCTGACGCAGCCGCGGATGCTTTGACATGCCTCGTGTCGTCAAAGCACATCCACAATTGTCCACAGGTCCACAACGTCACGACCTATAAATCCACCCAAGCTGAAGACCTGAGGAGCACAACACCTCTTCCTCCCAACCACTCCACCCCTCTCATCACGCACCAATGATGTTGGTTCCAAAACATGTCGACCGACAATTTCAGGAAAATATTCGGCGACACATCTTTGCCAACGAGCTGATGCCCAAGATTCAGCGGATCAGGCAGTGCTTTCCAGGGGATTGCCTACCTGAGCCAACGGCCGAAGTGATCGCCGCCTGGAACGACTTGCCAAATAAGACAACAGATATCCTGCCCATGTCGATGAGGACCGAGTTATTGTTCCTTCCGGCCCCTCCGCCAACACCGACGGGACTCACATTCGATGCGGACGAAGTGGCATCAAGCGATCTGTTCTTCAATGGTTACCACGATGACGACTGGGTGTTTGTCGACGACACCCAATCGCCTACACCAGACGAGGTGGCATTCCAGGTCGTCGAAAGCTCTGCCGCGAGTGAAGAAGATTTGATAACACCGCGTGGCTATCCACACCAGACATTGGACGGACAGATCCATGAAGAATATTCGGTCCGATACACCGACAGTCCCCGTCGCTCTTCAGATTCCGACAGCCCCTCGTCCGTCGGAGGCTCGCCGAAACCGGTGGGGTTTCAAAACATGGTCAACCAATGGCTTTTGGACTACCGTGCTCGAGGAACCGAACCCTTTATCGAGTCGCTGTTCGCGTTCGGAGCAGCGTCTCCGGAATGCGCGCAACTTGCATCTCGTATCGCGCACGTCGTCATGCGGAAGGTGTCAAAGATATCCTATATGGAAGGGAAGAGCCTGGAGGACGCTCTTCGTTTTCAGGCATTGGCAACGTTCCGAAAGTGTTGGGACTCGGTGAGTCACTATTGACGATTGCCATCATCTGGACATGTTTGACAACGTAGGTATACAGGAGGATACTTACGTGAAAGTGCCAGTCTCTCGGAGGGGTACAGTGCCACCAACGGCATACGGTATTAACATTGCCAGCTTGATGGGTAGCTTATTCGATGCCAGAGTATTCAACGCAGGGGACCTTCATTTATGCTTGTCCTTCTTGCTAGAAGGAGAGAAACGCTTTGACCGTTTGTGCGCCATGCACGCGTTGTTGATCCGAGCCAACGACAAGCTGTGCAAAAGTCGCTACCTCCAGACTTTGATGCAATTCAAAGACGCGATCACATCTATGGATGTGGAGTCGGGTGAATACGTCTGGGTTACGACCCCACGTTCGAGAATGATTATAATTGTGAGTTGGATGTCAATCAATGTGAGTGGCTCGGGTCATCTGACGATCAAACTCACAGGATATTCTCGCGATAATCGAACAATGGATGGTTTCACAGGCTTTAAAACGAGACGAGTCTCGGAAGCTCTCAGGCAATCGCACAATTCGCAACAGTGCGGTAGGACCAAGACTGCGTGTTCAATGACTTGTTTGATCATGTTGCTTTCGGAAGGACTTGGTAAATAGCTGTCAACAGAATCCAGAGGAATATACCTTAATGTATCGTTAAAAATGGCTCTTGTATGCCACCTGAGGGAGGACAAAAAATAAGAAAAAATGCAGCAGGTGAATTGGTGTGTAGTAGAAAATCAAAGGGCTCAACCGGGAATTGAACCCGGGTCACGTACATCTTCACCACCAGCGTGGCGGGGAAAACCACCCGAAGCACGTATCATGCGACTAGACCATTGAGCCGTACTAACAACCTCTCATCGAACAGCCAGCATGAACCCAGAAGCGTCCCGATTAGCTATACTTGTCCGCATTACGATAAACTGGCAGTAGCTCAATACAGAAAACCCGACACCGACAACAGATCCAGGAAGACAAACTACCGAATCATGAGGCCAATTCCAATTCCGATGCAAAAGGTACCCAGCAAAGCAACCCGCACCTCGCCATCGGACAACTTTGCCAACGTCTTCGACATGTACTTGTGCAAACGATCTCTGATCGGCTCGACGAGAGAAAGCGTCAGTGACAGCAATCCGGAAAGATGGAGGGGATCGACACAAGGGACGGGCGGGCTGATTGCGTCAGGCCGGCTCGTGACAGTATTCTCTCTGGCGCGGGCAGCGACGTCATGGGACAGACGCATCTCCCACTCAGCCTCCCATCTGGCCTTATCCCAGCCCTGCGGTTTCTCGGCGATGAAATGTGCAGTTTCGCGATGACTTGCAGCAACGTTTTCTACTGCACGTTCGACCTCCCGCCAGCGTAGGAACCGTTCGGTTGCTTCGTAGCGTAAGGATGACAGAGTCTCTGGTGAACGGAACAAGCCATTGCGCAGTGCTGAGGACGAGGAAGGCCTGAAGGAAGACATGTGAGGTCGCGGAGGGAAACGCGTTTGATCCAAACCATGGCGGAGTACTATAACGGGGATGTGGGGTGAAAGCGTGTCGATGAGTTCGTTTTCCGTGCTAGAAGGTCCTGTGTATCGAGCATCAGCTACTGCGGAACGGAAATGGATGGTTTTCCCACCTGAATCCGTCAGAATTATAAGAGCGGTGTACAACGGGGTCCATGGTGAGGCGATTAAGTTGGCCAGAGCGACAGACGGCTGGCAGTGTTGGTCAATGATTTCCAGTAAGGAATGGAAGGGTGAATGGATGGTCGGTAGTATAGAGGAAGGCTAGTATCCACTGCTCTTCAAAATCAGGTTACCATTACATTTGCGGACCACATACATTGCTCTGAATGTTGCGATGGGCAATGAGCTCGACGTTCCGTGACGGTTCAAATTTCTCGAGTCCATGCGCATCCTTGTGTTCAATCCAGTCCGTCGAAGCCCGCAGCACGAAACCGTCGCTGGTTGCTTCCCATTCGCCGGTATCCACCACGTCCTCGTTGTCAGACAACAACAAGCTAGACACGAAACCATGGTCCTCGACAGCAGCCCCAACCACGAGCAACCGAACATCTCCCAGGGTCTTTCCGTATTGCGTCGGCCGTGGGAGGGCTTCCGGGAGGGTCAAAGACGGGATGATAAGCCCCTGTGTGGATTCTCTGGCATGGTCGGATTGAGGATGGGAGTGCGGAGGACTTGCAGCCGCGGAGGAGAAAAAGAAAGAGGATCCGACGGACGGAAGAGAGGATATCGACTCCGAGGGGCTGTCGGGAGGCGAAGGAAGTGCGCTCGACCGAGGTGATGATGGCTGAGAAGCATTCAGCAGAGGTGCGACCGAACAAAGATGGTGATCTTGTCGTGAATGAAGCGTCCGTATAGTAGAAGTGCTCGTTGATACAGTGCTCGTGGATTCCATGACCGAGGAGGGAGAGGAGGAGAAGTGTGTTGAACTGTCAACTTCGCCATTGTAGCCACTTTGCCCAGCTACACGTGTTTGGTCTATCTAATTCTAGACATAATCGACTTGGGCCCTCCCTCCTGTGTCAAACACTTCACTACTTGGGTACACCACGTTAACTATATCGTGATAGCTCCAACTATCGTGTGACCGCTGCATGGCATCGATCAACCCTTCGCAGCCGTCCCGCGGTGATATAACGGTATTAATTAAATATAAACAGGATGAGAACACCGCATAGCCAACACGATGCAACGTGTTGCTAGGTACACTGCCAGTGCCGACCCCATGTTCACACTCGAACGACAAGGAATTGTTCAGGTATATCCGGGTTCTCCTGTGGGACTAGCGTTGGTATAACGTATTTCTCGTTACTCTCGTCCTCGTGGACAGTCCTTTTGACCTGCCGAGTTATCAGGAAGGCATCCAGGTCAACGCATGTAATTCTCACCTCCCACACACGTGTGTTACATCCGACGTGAGCAAGCGTAGGGGAACAGACAGACACGATCGAGATCGCCCTCTCCATCAACCCTGCTGGAGAAAGTGATGAGGATTCCATCGTGGCCAGTGGAAAGTTGATATGAAGTGTGCGAAGCTTCTTTGCTAACGCAAATAGGTGGATCGCATCGTCCTGTAAAAATACGATCATTTCGTACGCAGAAGCGAGCGACCATCATGATGGTCAGAATTAATGGACTTACTAATTTGTGTTCGTCCACTACCATGAATAACTGTTCGAGCTGTGAACATTGAGAGCAGACTGCCTCCAGCGCAGCAAGATTAATTCGCATTCGATGGACAGAGAACTTCTTCAGTCGGTGACCGTGTTTCTCGACTATGCCAGTCCAAAATCCGTCTGGTAATATAGGGGTCCGTATCGGTGTGGTTGTCGAATATATAGAAAATGCTTCCAGCGGAGCAGATGATAATAATTCTTCAACATCGCGAGTCCACCTCTCCAGAGGCATGTGTATGTGGAAGGTCAGAGTGATGGCTCTTAACTGTCTGAATGCCCTCGTGCGAAGACACTTGGTTTTGAATGCGGTCATGTCCTACCAGACGCAGGACTAAGGCCAATGGGTCAACTACATGCGTGGAGCACGTACGAATGTCTGCGAGAGAGCCTCTATGCTTATCCCGACAAGCCCGCACTTGTTGGCAGATGCGATCGCTTCGATACCAACTTCTGTTACTCTGGGACATCCGACGATGTACAAATACTCCAGACTTTGAAGGTACGGCGCCAGATTTACCAGAAGCGTATCAGTCACCAGAGTAGATGCCTGACGACAGTCTATGAATTATGCGCAGTCCAATCTGTAGTCTACATGTTGCCTTACCTTGCAGATGATCGTGAGGCTGCGAAGGGTTTCTCCTGTGATCGGAAACCAAGTGAGAAGAACGTCCAGAACGTGGGCACTAGGCATAATCAACGAGATCTTGCTCAAATGAGAGAATCGGGTCAGCAAAACTGGTTCATATCTGCTGTCATTCCCGTTGATCTCCAGCTCTTGCAACTGCGAACAGCCTGCGAGAGACTCGAGCACAGTAGATTGGAGGGATCCGTCTCTGGTCCATGTACAAGACCTGAGATTGATGCAGTTTCTGATCCCTATATCACATATCTGAAGCAGCTCAGAGTGACCAGCGGCGGATAGACCCTTAGGAAAGTCTCTTATCTCTGCCAAGACGCAGTAAGGGGCTCGGATTGAAGTCGCAAGATGGGAAAGGGTGACTTGCCTAACTTCTCTACATAACGAGCGAGATGCGGACATTCAGACAAGGTCTGGAAGAGCAAAACGACCTGTATCGAAGAAGTTATGGAGGGATTCGTCCAATATATTCTCAGCCGGAGACCGTGACCGACCTTGGTCTTTGCTTCTTTATACCAAGCAAAAATGAATACACGCCGATACAGCAAAGGGGTCGCAAATCTGTTGAATATATGATTTACGAGGCACAATGTGTAAATGTGCTGTGGCTTTAGAACAAAGTCAAAAATTGCAGGGAGAAGCTCAAGTGGAAGCTCGAGGAAGTCGGCCATCGGACGCCGGCGAGCCGCGCTCGGTAGTAAGGGACAGGGGGTAGTCAGAGTTTAATCTGAGCGAGTCGGAAATCTAATTTACTCAAGTCGATCGAACTTGATTGGTCACATCGATCAGCTCCAAAGTTTCAAGTTCATGCCTTCCGCGCGCTGCCCCTTCTCTCCCATCCCACTCGCTCCGACCTTCCTCACTCTCTATCGGCTTCGCCCTCGATCAGGAGACAGATCGCGGACCGACCTTCCCACACACACCCATGTCTATTACCTAGATTTCCGTGACCTTTTCCTGTGTGATTCCCTTGTCTTGTAGTTTGCTAGAACCAATACTACTCCCACTCTCTCCTTTGCCTAGCAACCATCTCCGAATCACGAAGGACTTTGGCTGTTCGGCCGATCAGCGCTCAAGGTTGCACCAAAGGTAATTTGATGATAATGCTTCCGAAAATGATTAGGTTGAGACGGACAGCTTTCCCAACGAATATAAAGAGCTGGCTCTGCGGTTTGAATCATATCGCTTTCCCTTTCGCATGGTATCGATAGCGACACATAAGATGACTGGTGCGAAATTCAAGGTGGCGATATGGTAAGAGAATCATAATCTATTCAATGTGACCTATGGTTAACAGCAGAGCGTCCGGTTTGTTTTGTCCTCCATACACCAGCGGAGGAGGCGTCGGCGGCTTGACGTTCGGCGTAGCTTTATCAAAGTACTCGGATATTGAGGTCGAAATATTCGAAGCTTGCAAGCAATTTACCGAGGTTGGCGCTGGCGTCGGGGTTTGGCCACGAGTATTCAAGGTTTTTTTTTCCTTACTCGAAAGCCAGTTACATCACACGCTGAGAGTATCTTGATTGCGCTTGTAAGATCTTTCGGAAGATGGGTACGAGTATCGAGCAGGCACTCATAGAGGCGGCGACGGATTACGAATACACGGAAGATTTTGGTAAGCGCACCGCATACCATCTTGCCAGTGGGCGGTCCGTCATCTCACGCGGAGGCTATAGTCCCGACATTTCGGTATCGCAAGAGCGACCAGCCTGAGGGCGTTGAGCTGTTTCAAGTGATGACCAAGGGTAATCTTGAAAAAAACCTGTCTCTAAACGATCGTCAGTTGATCATGATTTTTTCCCCAGGCGATTTGATGAGATTCCACAGAGCCGACTTTCACGAGATCCTGCTGTCACATTTGTCACCATCGTGCAAGACGTACACGTCCAAAAGACTAGTTTCATATACCCAGTCGGCGAGCCTGCCGAATTCCAAGATAACCTTGACCTTTACGGACGGATCATCTTCGACATGCGATGTACTTGTAGGTGCAGACGGAGTCAAGTCGGCCGTGCGTGGCTGCATGATGCGCGAAATGGCCCAGACTCTTTGTGGACCAGAAGCAGACTTTGCATTGTCCTGTGTAGACCCCATATGGAGTGGAGTGACTACGTATCGCACGTTGATCACCGCTGAGGACCTCCGGGACCGTATGCCAGATCATCGATTGCTCCGAGGACCCACAGTGGTAAGTGGATGTTCCTTCGGCGCATTGATGGACGTAGACTGACGAGTGCTACACAGTACTTGGGGAAGGACGCAGTGAGTATAATGCCATTGAATGTATATATGTCATTCTGAAGCTTGACGAAAGTTCTTCCTTGCGTACCCGATCTCGAAAGGGAAATTTATAAATTTTGTTGGATTCACGTTGTCTGAAGACCTCGTCCACACTTGTTACGAGCCGGACACATCCAGGAGAAGGGGGTTCGAAGGGCCATGGATGCGAGAAATGACCAAGGAGGAATTTTGCAAGCCATTCAGAGGGCTCGAGAAAGAGACGGAGCCAATCCTCAAAGTAAACACTGCACCACACCATCAATTGCCTTCCACTCCTGATAACATTCATGACAGTGCATAGAGAAAGGGATGTTGTGGGCAGTCCATACTGTGAAATATCTCCCCGCACAGAATCATGGTCGGGTTGCATTGATTGGCGATGCAGCCCATGGAATGACACCTTTCCAGGGAACTGGTGCGGGACAAAGTATTGAGGTATGGTTCATTTGCATTCAGGTCAAGTTCCTGGAAACTGAAAATCAACACAGGACGCCTACCTGCTTGCCATGGTACTTGGACACCCGTCCACCACCTTGAAGACGGTACCTCGTGCCCTGGCTGTATATGACAAGTTAAGGCGGCCCTATGCGAACAAAGTCGCCCGTCGTGCGATGCTCGCTGGGAAAATGAGCGTAGGGCAAGCGGGGGACATCCCCTTAGAAGAGTTCGGCGACAGAATGACGAAGAACTGGGAGTGGGCTTGGCTTACCGACTTGGACGGGGATTTGCGGGAGGCGATAGAAATGTTGGATTCAAACTAGTATGCATCTTTGTATTGAGTGCACCAAGGTGACACTGTAGAGCGCAGTAGCGCTCTGTGATGGTGTACAGCCATTCCGTACCATTTCACCATTTAGTTAACCATTTAGACTGAGACTAAATAATGATCCATCCGTACCAAGAGACGAAAGTGGAAAGCTGACTAATCAGAGAACGTGAACAAGCGACCCGGTACTAGCAGAGCCTCAGTTCTACATTCTCCCTTCCTTTGTACTACTCTCACCTTAGCCCAATGGACATGGACGACGACTACGCAATGCAGGAGCAGGAATCTGATCCTCTGCAACCCGAGAATGAGGAGGTGGAACAAAACCAGCCGGAGCGCAGAAGCGGAAAGGCTCGAGGCTCAATTTACGATGCACTAGATGACGACGAAGATGAAGAGGACGAAGATGAAGATGAAGAGGAGGAAGTCGATCATCGCGGGAGGAAACGCGCCAAAGTCCGGTTTTGTTTGTGACCTAGTACACTCCGCTGACATCCATGTAGCACCGTCACAGGCGTAATGCAGTTAACCGCTACCTCGATGTCGAGGCCGAGGTTGACACTGAGGAAGAGGAGGAGGAAGAGGAGGAAGAGGCCGGCGGTGGTGTGTCTCGACATTGTATCACTGCAGCCTCAGCCCTTACCTTCTTCGTCCAGACGAATTCATTGCAGACGGTGGTCTTGAAGGGGATGAAGATGATATGAATCGAAGAGCAGTTGTTAACGCTCGACTTGACCGCCGAGAACGAGAGCTAAACGATCAAGACCTGGCTAAAATCGCACAAAATCTACATGAGCGCTATGGGCGCGCTGCTGTACGGTATACGGGAGACATGAACGAGGTTCCACAACGTTTGCTCATGCCTTCAGTGCATGATGCGAATTTGTGGCAAGTCAGAGTCAAGGTAACCTGTCTGTACACCCCGAGGTTCGTAACCTCACCCTACCCCACTCTTTTAGCCCGGACGAGAGCGCGATATCGTGTTCAGCCTTATGCGCAAGGCAATCGATCTCGAGTACACGGCTCAACCGCTTTCGATTTTGTCGGCCTTCGAGCGGGACTCTTTGCCGGGGATGATATACGTGGAAGCTCGTAGTGTCCAGCAGGTTAACCAGGCATGTAAAGGTCTCGTCGGTGTCTACCCCAGCCGAGGTATCACCTTGGTGCCCATCGAGGAAATGGCTAGCCTTTTGCAAATCAAGAAACAAGACTTGACGGTCACTCCTGGTACATGGGTTCGTATAAGGCGTGGCAAATACCAGGGCGACCTTGCACAGGTCATGGACATCACTGAGAATGGCGAAGATGTCGGTCTCAAGTTTATTCCTCGTATCGATCTCAACCCGAAGGACGAGGCGAGCGTGGATGGGCGCAAACGGAAGAAAGCTGTCGCTGGTGCATCCTCAATGCGGCCTCCCCAGCGGTTCTTTAATTACGAAGAAGTAGTAAAGGTATATGGTCGCAAACAGGTCTCCAAACGAAACCAAGTATACGTCTTCCAAAACGACACGTACAAGGACGGTTTCATCGAAAAGGACTTCAAACTCTCGGCGCTACAACTGGACGACGTTAATCCCACGTTGGACGAAATCACACGCTTTACCCGAGGGCAAGACGGTGCCGAGAACGAGAATCCCGTTGACCTCTCCATTATTGCGGAAGCCTCACGGAAGGCAGCAATTTCTGTCCTGCAACCCGGAGATCACGTCGAGGTCTTCGAGGGAGAACAAGCCGGTGTACACGGTGTCGTTGACTCCATAAACCAAGACGTTGTTACCATCACGGCGGTCGGTGTAGACATCGACGGCCAAAAAATCGACGTTCCGGCTCGCAGCGTTCGCAAGCGGTTCAAACCTGGTGACCATGTCAAAGTCATGACTGGTCAGAATGCAGACGAAACTGGTCTTGTTGTGTCTGTTTCGGACAACGTAGTCACATTCCTCTCGGATATGTCAATGCAGGAGGTAGATCCCCCGTTTGCGGTATTACTCTATGCTCACATAACTTCCATTCAGGTTTCTGTGTTCTCGAAGGATCTTCGAGAGGCTGCTGAGGTGGGTTCCGGCACGAACATTGTGGGGAACTACGAATTGCATGATTTGGTTCAACTTGAGTAAATACCTAATCCGTCCATGACTTTTTTGACACTGATGGCACCTTAGTCTACAAACCGTGGGAGTCATCTTCAAAACCGAACGAGATTCTTTCCGAGTGCTCGATCAGAACGGTCAAGTACGGCTTGTTCAGCCTCACCAGATATCCATGCGCAGGGATTCCCATCGTGCAATAGCAACCGACTCGGAGGGTCACGAGCTCCGAGTTAATGACAATGTCCGAGAAGTGGATGGAGAGGTTCGTCCACCTTAGACATTCGGTGACTCTTTCTGAACTGTTCTTAGGCTCGTAAAGGCAGAGTGCTTCATATTCATCAGTCCTTCTTTGCCTTCCTGCACAACCGCGAGATCCCTGAGAACGGTGGTGTGTTTGTCACCCGTGCCCGGTCTCTGGCTTCACTAGCACCAAAAGGAAATCTCGTGAAGCCGGGTACAGATCTTGGTAAGATGAACCCACATGTAGCCGGCGGTGCAACGACAGGAGGCATGGCTGGCTCTGCTATGGGTCGCGGCCCTCGAGATCGAGACATCGGTATCCTTGTCGCTGTCGTGAAAGGGCCGCAGAAAGGTTACCTTGGGATCATCAAAGACACCAACGGAAACCTCGCCCGTGTTGAATTGCTCACAGGAAACAAGGTTATCACGATCGACAAGCAAAAGCTCTACCGCAAAACGTAGGTATTGCATTATGAGCCTCGACGTCGTGGATGACAACCCCATTCTTGCAGACCCGATGGAACTCTGATCCCTCTTAGTACACCTTATAATCCGAATTTTGGACAAGGTGGTTTCAAGACCCCGGGAGCGCCTGCACGAACACCCAATCCCTATCAATCAGGTGGTGGTCGCACACCCGGAGGATGGGGAGGAGGTCGCACACCAAATCAGTGGGGTGGTGGTGACGGGAAAACACCAGGTTGGAGCTCTTCCAGGACGCCAAATCCGTCTAGTGGTGACGGTGGCAAAACTCCCGCATGGAACGCGTCGTCGCGCACGCCCAACCCATACCAGGATGGCAGTAAAACGCCTGCTGCCTGGAACGCCTCTTCGCGCACACCCAATCCATATCAACAAGACGGTAGTAAAACACCTGCGTGGAATGCATCCTCGCGGACTCCCGACGCCCATGGGAACAATGAAACGCCAAACTGGGGCAATGATGGCGGTAGGACGCCTCGCGCTGGTTGGGGTAATACAGGATGGGATTCCTCCGATAATAATAATAACTCATGGGGTGGTGGCACATCCCCTGCACGACCAGCCGACGCGGGTTACTCATGGGTGAGTACTACCATATGTCGGTTTTTGCCTCAACTAATCCACACGATCAAAGACTGGTGCGCCAACACCAGCGGCTGCTCCAACACCGTTTGCTGCTCCGACCCCAGCCGCATCGTACTCGAGTGCCCCAACCCCTCGTACTATGGGATCGGGAGCCTTTTTGGATTCGGCCCCGACGCCGGGGGTCTTGACTACCGATGACGATGATTCGAGTGAGTAGCCGTTTGGTCGAATAGAGACAGGCGAGGTATCTGACGCCGATTGTTATACAGATCCTAACTGGCTACTGGATGCCCCCTTCCAAAACAAGAAGGTACTGGTGGAGGTCGTTAGCACCTTGAGTGCCTGGCATGATGGCGATTATAACGGCTGTATCGGCTTCGTGACGAACATCTTCCGAACCACCAGTGACACGCTTGTTACGATTGAGTTCCTCGACTCGGGACGGGAGGGTACGACGGTGGAGATACCGATCATGTATCTTTCGCCGGTTCATCCAAAGGAAGTGGGCGACCACGCCATTCTGCTGGAGGCGGTGGAGGGAGACGACAAGGGCACCGAGGTAATCCTGAGTCAACAGGTGGCTGAGGAACGTCCATCGGTACCCTCGTCTTCCATATGGGACGTTGCAAAGTCGTTAGATTCAGGGGTTATCAGCTGTGAGGCGAACAAGATGGTGAAGCTCCACATCAAGTGATGCATAAACATACAAGTATCATGGCGACCGTGGTTTCTCCTTCTGGGTCCGAAAATCTTCTAGCATTCCGTGTACATTTCATTCGCTCGCGTACGATGTTATTCGTAGTTCGTGTATCCTTTCGTACAGTAATCGACTCGTCATTGGACGAATACAAAGCGGGACAGCATTGTTAGTCTGGTGACCAAACTACAGCAATGCCCGATATGCCCAGGCCTAACTGGGCTTTGGAAGTACTCAGCCCGAGTTTGCATTATATTCCTTCTCAACATCCTCAAGCAGTTTCCCCCACTTCCCATCATTCAGAGAAGCAACCCTCTTTCATTCGTCGTCAAGAATTTAAAACACGGGCGGCCTCTTGAGCCAAACCAAATGACCCGCGAGGACAACGTCTGCATAGGAGAAAGTAGTATCCCTCACCAGCCATTTGCTTTCGACCCTGTCGTACCATGCATTAAACCTTTGCGGAGCACAAGAATCTCTTCTCGACGATTTCCCAGTGAGCATCCCGCGTCAGTTCTTCTAGGGGCCATTCGTCAACTTCTCCAGGCTCTAGCGTCCACCTCTTTTTTACGGGTCCAGTATTCGATGCTGCGATCGTTCACAGGATTTCGCCCGCGCAGAAAAGAAAATCGAGGAACCACCTCAAAGCAGTGACGTCATTACAGACTCCCTGAGAAGCTTTGATTAATCTTTTGGAGCCTTTGGGGAAAACAAGATTCTCCGGTAGGCTTACCACTCGAAGTACTCCATAATGTTCCAGGAATCGCTGACGACGACGCCGGTGTTGGGATCACTGAGAACAGATGCTAGGCAGCAGAGTTCGCTCCCGTCCGGTCAGGCTGGACTGTCCTCGCCCGCGTCCGTTCTGAAACAAGTCTTTGACGGCGCGTCTCGGCATGCCAGGCTTGACTGGGTTTGAACGTAGGTGAGCTCTGCGAACGAGAACATTGATTTGAAACGCTCGTGGCAGGTGCTCCGGCTTATGAAGCCGAGAAACGGGGCACCTGCCCAAGGGTCCTCCGCAACCTCCATACAAGTGATCGTGACAAGAAGCTCTTTTGCTTTCTTCGTCTGTCGCGATGTGCCGCCCACGGAAAATTTGACTTGAAATTACCTCGAGGCCTGCGCCGCCCGACTGCGCAAAGTTTGATGTCGGATAGAAATACAAGTGAATTTTATTACACAGTAATGATTTGACGAGCGCACCTTTGATGTTGATTGTCTTTGCCCTAGAAGTGCTCTCAGCAGACTACCTACACTGATACCAATGAACGAATATACATACACGGTAGCATCCATAATTGAACTAGTTTACTGTACGAGCTCGGAGTTGTGAGTATCATAAGGCACGTGGGAAACCGGGAGAGCTCGAGCTTCAACCTGACACACAATGTCATTCCTCATAGGCTCACTCGCAGGAGCCGTCGCAACCAGCGGGGTAAGTTGCATTCCTACCTCTCGTATGAATGGTATGACATAACATTGGCATGAACGCTAAGGTGTACTATGGATTCTCGAACTTGATACAAACGAGGTACGTTTCGAGTCTCGGACAACCATCACTCCTGCTTTCTGACTCGATCCGAGCAGAACTGCACAACACCGCGACGAGTACGTGGTGCACCCCCTTTTCTCGGTGATCAAACTAACACCTGCACCAGTCTACACGCCCTCTCCGCCCGCCTCCTCGGCGCCGACACGACGATCCCGAGTCCCACACCAGCATCCGCACGCATCGTCGAGCGTCCATTCGCAACGATGCTCCAGTCCCGCTGGAACGCGCACGTCGCCAGCGTCTTTGGGACCGTCGGGGGGTGGGAGCGGAGGGCGTCCGAATGGACGCATGGGATGTTGTATGGCGAAGCTTGGCCAGAGTGGGCGGCACGGTGGTCGTCACCGGCATCACCAACATCGACATCTTCTTCACCACCGTCGTCGGCGTCGGCGGCGTCGTGAACCCGGACCCCGAACCGCCACTGTATCGTTCCAGTCAAAGTCCTAATGCTCGTACACACGCACTACCCTTACGGTAGTGTTCTACATCATGATTGTGGTCTACTAGCTAACCGAAATACCAAACATCCGTCCCTCATCCATACTCTCATCACACATCTCTCGAGGTGACGACCCACAGACATCCTACACTACCGCCCATAACCTTGATAGTACTGACTCTGTGGCGGCGGCGGCGGCGGCGGCATCGTCTGGTACCGCGTCGATAGTGCAGCGGCAGCTGTAGTGCTCGAAGGAGGCGGAGGAGACGAATACTGCATGGGAACCTGTGATGCAGGGAATAGACCACTATTGTATCCCGGTGACGTATATTGATGGGACGGTTGCGACTGTGGTGGTGGCGGCGGAAATGATGACTGCCTCGGGGGTGCGGATGGCGGTGGAGGTGGAGGTGGAGCCGATGCTTGGGGCGGTACGGGGGACGAGCCAAATAGTCCGAGACTAGCATAGGGATCTGAGGTCGGGTTCGGTGCTGCGTACGAGCTACGTGGCAGCTGCGGCGGAGGTGGAGGGATATAAGAGGCAGGACGCGGAAGTTGAGCTTGAGGTGCAGGTACGGGGCTCGAATATGACGGACGTTGGGGAGGCTTTACTGGCGGTGACGAACGATTCATCCCGCTTTGCAAATTCATGGAAGCAAACGATGCCTCGATCGAAGGCGGCGAGCGGGGTGGTGGTGGAACGGGAGGCTTGCTGTCCACCGATGGAAGAGGTGGCTGCACAGCGGTTAACCGTTGTTGAACCTCTGCCTGTCCTACCAGCTTGTCCCGTTCCGTACGTCGTTCCACAACAAAGGACTTGACGTTGCGTGCAAGCGTTTTGCTCAGTTCCGTGAGTTGGTTGTAGAACTGCAGTCCCTTTCTGTGCACATATACCCACCATGAGCGAGCTATCGAGTGAGGGGGTGACGAACTCACGTCAGTCCATCTCGCACTTCCATGTAACCATCGCGTGCACGCGAGATTCGTCGGACGGCATCCTTTTTCCGTTTCTCTCGTTCTTCCCATTTCTTCGCGCCAGGTCCGCGTCCAGCAAGGTCGCGTAGACTCTTCCACAGGCTCTGAATTTCCTGTAAAGCGATCTGTTGGTGGTGCACGGTGGCAGTCAACCGCTGTTGATATGGCTTGAACTTCTCGAGTTCGGCGGCGAACAGAGTAGGCTCGACGCCAGTATTGCGACGGTTGAGAAGGAGAAGATGCGAAACGTCGTCTGCTTGGATCTGAATGTCGTGAGTAGCAAGAAGAGGCACATTCAAAAGAGTGTACACTACCTTCTCCTTGAGGTCTTTGAGGACTTCGTTCCGTTCGTACGCAATCTTCTTTATCCTTCCAAGACGCTCTTCAATCTCGGTTGTATATTCTCCGATTCGAGTCCGCTCCTGCTCGTCGCGGATTTCCGAGCTGATTTCTAGATCGAGCAGGCTCTCTGCACCACCAGCTCGTACACTCGACCGAAAGAGCTCTTCTAGACCAGACGAAAGCATCAACGAAATATCGCCTTTCACAGCTTCCCAGATCGCGTAAACCTGCTGGTCAGAGGTCGAGGCCGCCTCCAGGGCATTCAGATGAGATTTGAGATCTTGTCTCAAGGACTTGTTCAGCGACGCGGACGGTTCTTGTGTCCATAAGTGATCATACTTGACCCTCATAGTCTCGCACTCGCGGGATTCGTTGTCCAATTCACGTGAGAGGGAGTTGAGTTCGGACTGGACGCCGTCTTTGAGGCGAGTGAGTTCGCGCATGAGTTCATCGACGCTTTCCTGGTCTTCCATGACCCCGATGTCTTCCCTCCAGCGCCGCACGTCCAGTGGGATCTCGTCCTCGGCGCCGACACCTCCATCTGCCATGGCTTTGAATCGCCCGATACCTTCCTGCACGCCCATGGCCTCGAGTGCACTGCGGACCTCGACCTCTGCACTCTCCGCATTCTCCACCTCCTTCCGAACGAGCTTTGCTTTCTCCTCCGAGTACACGCTCGCGCTCTCATGTACGCTGAGAGGGATTAGCTTGATGAAGATGTCCTGTCCGATGACCTTTTGCACTTCGGGTGCACCGTAGACTTCTTCGATAGTGATGGGAGTAGCCACCGATGCCTTGTCGATGGTGGGGAGGGCGTCCGGCGAAGGAAGGACGGCGTTATATATGAGATCGTTGTCGCGCTGAGCTTCGTTCTTGCGGTCGGTGCAGATCTGGAGATGGGATTTCGTGCGCTCGAGGATGGACGTTCCTGCGTCGGCTGGTAGAGTGGGGGACACGTGTGACCAAAGTGTGGAGAACGATTGGGCGGAACGATGACCCTCTTTGGCGAGTGTCTCTGCGACAGTGAGCCGAACGAGGGAATCACCATGGTTTCCTGCCTTGTCGTCGACCTGGGCACGGTAGAACTGTGCGAGCGATCCGAACAGTTTGGACTTGATCTGCGGTGGGGTGAGATGGAGAGCGACACGGGCGAGGGCGGGGACGGACCTGTACGAGGGTTACCCAATTGCGGTCGAAGACACCCTTTCCCATGAAATCCTTGACCTCCTCGGAGAGGGACGAATACATGGAGGCAGTCTGAGAGGCAATCTTTGACACGAGAGCGTTTACCTTTTTCTCCTCGATGCACTTTTCAAGAAAGACCTCGGTGGCTTGGGCGAGGATGAGGCCGACGAGGAACTTGATGACCTCACGACTGAGGTCGGTCGAGGGTGCGTGGAGAAAGTTGTCGTTGACGTAGGTGAGCATGCCTGCGCAGGTACGGAAGTAGTGAAAGGCGAGCTTGAGACCTTCTGGATCGGACCTGTTCTGGGATGCGGCGATGGCGGAGTGGGTCGCTGCGATCTGGAAGAGGATGGAGGCCTTCTCGTATGCGATGGACGTTTGGGTCGTGAGCTTGTTGGTGAATGCATCGTGCCAGGGAAAGTTGACACGAATCTCGGAGAAGCGGAGCTCGAGGAGCTCGAGCTGGCCAAAGTACTTGTACAAGAGATCGCGGGCTGTCAGTAGTCGGATGAACGGCGGTGTAAAGGAAAGAGAAAGGAGAAGGAACAGACCGGTGGTGTCGCTTCCAGCACCCTTCACGGCGTCCTGTCTGCAGCGCTGGAGAGTCTGGTATTCCTGTGCATACGATTCTGGATTCTCTCCGTACGACTTGGCGATCAAACTGCGAATCGGCGACGTCCAGTCTACCTCGTCCGTGGTCTTCTTTGGGATCGAAATCATCGGTGACTGGTGCGACGACATGGCGGACGACTTGGACTCGACTGCGGCAGCTTGCAACGGGTTGTCGGCGCCACTTACACAGCATAAATTCTCTCTTTCCGTCGCACCATCGCTCATGGACGGGTTCAGCGATGCACCTCAGGCGCAGCTACTCCCTAATTCACAGCACAGACATAAATCAAGCTAGACTCTTGCACTCCAACACTTGGTTGTGAGCAATCTGAGCGCCGTCAAGATCTTATACCTTTACCGATCGTCGTCGACATCTATCACATGAAAAACACGGAAAAGCACCACAGAGAAGAAACGGCGACACACTTCTTTCTAATATGTCGACGTCGGTTTCAAACGGCAGACGGGCGACTGCGGGATCAAGATCGAGGATGTAGGGTGGCCACGAGAGGTTTGCAGTGCGCAGGTATACAAAGGTCGACTTGCCTGCGCACGCATCATGCCGATCGCGACGATAACGCTGGACTTTCTCGACTGGGAACTGGAAGCACCGGCACCGTCGATTGAGCGAGATAATTTCATTACCACAGAAAAAATGTAAGCACCACTCCGTTGGCACTGAGTCGTACAGTAATAGCGAAAGTAGCTAGCAGGTTGTCCGTGTACATGGTTGTCAATGCAGCAATAATAATAAAAAGTGAAATGAAAAATTGATCATCGAGAAACAGAAACAGAAGGAGCGTTGACTCGGACAGCGCCATACTTGGCGCGAATGTCCTTGGTCAAGGAACGTAACATGGCAGACGTGACGATCGTGGACTGAGCAGGTTCAGATGCGACAGAAGTGGATGTGCTGAGCGACAGATTGGACGACGACGACGACTCCGTGGGGCTGATGTCAGAGACCGACAGTCGTGGCTTCTTTGACCGTGGCGAGGACACCCTAGGAAACCAGAGATGAACAAGGTGCCCTCGTAAATAAAAACCACAGTGCAATGCGACGCACCTGCTCGAACCCAGCTCTGCAGAGGACGCAATACGTTTGGGAGGCTTTAGTTTGGTGATCAGACTAGCGTTCGTCTCCTCCAATATCGTTTTCAGCGTTTGAACCTCTTTTGAGGCGTCATCCAACCGAATTCGGGAGACAAAGCGTGCCGCATCCGGGCGAATGTCTGCAATATGACCTGCAACAGAACTTCCGAGCGCATACAGCTGAGACGTAAAGGTCGTCGTTGGAAAATCTGTCCAGTGGCAGTGAGCACAGTTCGGAAATAGTCTCACACACACTTACCTCGACCAAGGCTCTGATGTGCCCTGATGTCACCAATCAACGAGGATGCAAAACCAGTCTTTGGGAGAGACTGCAACCAGTCAAGAACCACGTCGAATGTCGTGCTATAACAGACTTAGCGTCACATCTAACGGAGATTGGGAGATAAGTTTACTCGGAATCCATGCCCTTGATCGATCGTAATTGGACAAGGTCGCTCGAGACACCATCGGCTCGTAGCAGACCAATCACCGAATCAATAATTTTGGTCAGGAGACGCGTGCAACTCTCTAGCAGTTTCCCATAAAGGTCCCAATTAACTGTTTCCGAGGCCTGGATCAACAATAGATCACGCAGAAGACAAAACTCACAGGTCTCATAAACAACACAATTGCTAAGCCAGCTCGTCGTCACCTCATCCCATTGATGCTCCCAAATCTTGAAGAGGTCTGCGAGTGGCATTGCGTAAGGAACCAAATCCATCACGCAGCGGGATCTGCCCACCTTTTGAAGAAACGAGTTTTACAAGTTGACCCTCCAGATCAAACGGAACGGAATGTAACGCTTCTTCCAACTTGGCCTCCATATCCAGGGCGGCTGTAGAGATCACGAGTTCGTTCGCCGACGTCAGCATACCACCCTCAACCATCGATGCCACCTGCAAAATAACATCAACATGGTGCGACTAAGAATTGTTGGTCGACTGACCATATCATCAAAGTCCTTTGACGAGTCTGGATCTCGCTCAGACCATGCAAAACACAGCAACAAGGGAACATAATGTCGGTCTTCCGGAAAGGCTCCGATGAGTTCGCGCAGGCGCGTGCAATCCTCCAAAACACGATATTTTCTGCACGTTTTTACTCAGTGCCAGCAAAACAGCAACGAGCTAGGTCTCACCTTCCTAGGATATCCGTAACGCCCGTTAACGGTGTACGTTCGAATATGACAATACCAGGGTACGATCGGACCGGTTCGTTGCGGTCCTTTGAGATCGGTATTTCGAACACGTTCTCGTTTCTCCATGTACCAGAATTCGGAACGTCGAACTTTTGCTCCAGCCAAATGGCCGTTCCATCATTTTCTTGGTTCATCGACAACCACGCAGACCAATTATCAGGAAATGGTCTATTCGTCGACTCCAAAAAGTTCCGCATCACGTTCAAAAATGATCCACGCGCCCACCGACGCGCGTGGTCCTCGTAATTCTAATGAAGCATTGAGTCCACGTCAACAACAATAAATTCGATGTGTCACCTTTTCAAATCGCCTCGCAAGTTCTTTGTCACTTGCCGGGGGTCGGTACTCCCCAGAAAGACGCTCACGTAGGCGTCTCTTCAGCGGCATGCGGGACTCTGATGATATATTTCGATGAGCACGTCCGTTTTGAGTAGGACGATCGGCACTGTGTGAGAGTCGTTCGGATCGAGCCTTTTCCTTGTAATCCGTGCTTCGTCGACAAGCTTCCATCCACTTGGCATGGTCACTCAGTCGCCGTCGCCAGTCGGCGAACGCCTGCTTTACCAACCAACTCCGACGTGCAAAGTGAAGCGCCATGGCCTTCATGATGTCCAGGGTGGGTTTCTCCGTAAGAGGTAGGCCCGCAGTCAGTGACGTATTCAGCTTTTCAGGTTCGGGTTTGGGCTCGAGTTTCGCTTCGACATTCGCGGCGCTTATGACCGTTTTCAGAGGAGACTGGACAGATTCTCTACGAAGAAGCTCGGACGATGACTTTGTGACAGGGGAATGTAAGACAAGAGGGCTCAGTATTTCGGTAGGCAAGGCCGAAAGAGTCTGTGTTTGTATATTCTTTAGCGAAGTCAAAGTAGGCCGTCGTGTCAGAGGGAAGGAAGAAGGGATATGGATGCTGCCAGTGGGCGTCGAAGGCAACGAAATTGGCTGGCGTCGATTAAGAGATGGAGGATGCGAGGGTGGTGTTTGGTCGATCGCACCGTCAAAAGAAGCCGAGTCCATTGAGGGGGAACGGGAGACCAAGGGTAATTTTGGCGTGGTCGTGTCGGGAATGGGTTGTTCCTGGGTCGGTTTGGGGGGTATGGCGGACGAGGATTCGTCTAAACTAGCGCTGAAAGCACCAAGTTTGCGACTCTCTGGGGAACTACTCGATGGCAGTTTGGTGGGTGTGGTACGTTTCAGTGAGGGAGTAAAACTTGGCGCCAAGGGGTTAAGCGATTTCGAATGGGGCGTTTCTGAGCCAGAAAATGTTTTTTTGAGTGATCCAGTAAATCCGTTGGCTTGTGCGTGCTGTATGGGAGATAGCTTAGTTGCTTGCGATGACGGGTCTACTTGAGGCGTCATTGTGATCGCTTGAGTTCCGGATAACGTCGGAACGAAAGGTGGAAAGGATGTAGTAGACGAAGGTGACGAAAAGCCAGCAGTGACATTAGACGCTGTCAACGTATTCGTGTAAGTGAAACGCATCGATATAGTTATAAATGACAATACCTGTAACCGTGAGTGGAAGCGAACCATTGTTATCCTTCATCGGCCCAAAGACAGAGATTGGGGCTGCGGTAGCCTCCACGTTCTCGAACACACTCTGTGTACTAAAGGAAGTGGTACCAAACGTGTTGGAAGCCGCCTTCAGATTAGAGAAGACCGATTGCGCTGGCACTACAGAAGGTTGCAAAGCCGAGGTGACAGTACTGGCAAAGAAAGCGGACTGCGTCGGTTTCGGGCCAAGCGTATCAGTTAGCCACTGAGTACCACTCGGTGGTAACTGTCTGAGAGATTCCTGGGGGGTATCTTGACTTTCGGTTTCACCTACTACCGATATATCCGTATCCGTATCTTGCGCAGGAGACCACATTCCAGACTTTCCATCAACGATATCGGACAGAGAGATATTATTTCTTATCGACTCGATGTCTTCAATGGTGTCCTTGCCAAAGTGTCGTTCAAGAATGCATGCGATAAGGTAGGTCATGACGACATTGCCTTCTCTCCGTAGGACGTCAGCCAGCTCGGCAAATATGCGCATCGCTTCCACGTCAACAAAAAGCGGAGAAGTCTTGGTGATAGGAGCACTCTTGGCCTGGACGCGAGCACGGAATATTGTGGTCAGCTCAAATACGGGGTTATTGAGTAGCTCTTGAGGTATATCGTCATGGCGTTCTCTTTGATCACGGATGTGAATGAGACGGTGGTAAACACGCATTTCGAGCTCAGTCGGCGACTGATACTGTCCACGTTGATCTTGATAGAACTCCTTTAAACTTTGCAGAGCTGTAGAAACATTGAACATTGTTGAGCATCTCATAATTGAAGCCACGGTACGCTCACTGTTCATGAGTTGTTGTTCTTCTAGAGCGATGGGGAACCCTGAGCGGTCGCGTTCGATATGGATTGCCAGTATATGGAACCGAGCACATCGGTCGTGACATTCAATTGCGAGGGGTCCCATCTCATGCTGCATCGTAAAGTCGTTTCGAACGGCTCTTGAGCGATCACGGATAAAGTTGAATGTTTCGGAAAATCCGCCAAGAGGTAAAAGTTCATGAAAGAGATAATCAAGGGTGCGCTGAAGGACATGATCAGGCATTTGAACAAAAGAGTCTCAAAGTAAAAATGCACCTTGAGGACTTCCGGAGGCCGAAGGTCTGATGGCAACGTCTTATCCCCGGCTGCGCGTTCATATGCCTTGACAGCTCGTTTGTGGTCCACCCTCTTGGTACCAGGAATCTACAGAGAGCATGAGCGCAAAAACATCGGGGTTGCTTACAGTTCACAGCCCTGAATCCCCACCATTTCCCATTCGAATAGGTTGTTTTCGCGTTCCCGTCGATATCGTTCGAAGCGGGGACACATATCTATGCATGTGCCCACCATAGTAATCGCGTCTTCGAGACGTTTCGGTTTGAGTGGATCATCCATCTTTCCCTCCGCAATGGCCTTCGAGCGCTCTATTTCACGCGCCTTCACCAACTGGAACACGAGAACATGAAGAGCGTAGCAAAAGAGACAAATGTTTGCGACGCACCTCTTGCCAGAACTTCTCCTGCTCTTCCGGCGTCTCCGGTTCGTTCAAATCGACCTCGCGTTCCTCCTTTATTTCACTGCGTGCCCCTTCGCTCCCCACAGTACCCCCTCCAAGAGCGCCGGTTGGAGGAAAGGCGACAAAATCATTGCTAAACTTGCCACGACCTCTGTGTCCACCTCTTTCCCAGCGCTCGGAGTCGGTCCCAGTAAGTGGCATGCTTGTACAGCTCCGCGAATCAGCGACCCATCGTTTGTTTCCGTGATGAGCGCGTCTCGCTGGGCCACCGCCGTCGACGTGTCCGTTCATTTGCGATGCTCTCAGGCTGTAGGTAGCCCGCGTCTGAAGCGGGTTACAATATTATGTAAGCAATTCCCCCAGTAGACGACGATAACGGACCACTGTCTGGACGACGTTGAAAGTTCAAGTCAAATCCACAACGCTGTCGTGCTACACATAAATATTGCATGAACAACTCCCTGGTCACAGGCGATAGTAATAGACAAACGGACGACGTCAAAGTTCAAGTCAAATCCACGACACACAAAAGTATTATGTAAGTAAGTGATTCCCCCGATCACAGCAACGATTTTACTTCAACTCAACCATGTCATCGTCGAGCGAAAACATCGTCAGTCAAAAGGTGCACACTTTCTAGTCTTCTTGTCCGCTTGCAAATGCTCACCCGAACGAAACAGTATGACCGTTGTCGTGCGTTGTGTTTTCTTCTCTCGGCGTACAGGTTCTGACCCGACCGCGAAGTGGCCGACTTGCTCGTCAAAACGTACGTTCTCTCTCATCTCGTTTTCTTGGTGTGCTGATTCCCTTTGTTAGCGGCGTGGGCTTTGGTGTCGGTGTCGTCGCCTCCGTCATCCTTTTCCGAAGTGCGTCACGTCCAACTCGCATTCCTCTCACTCACACAACCAACTCCGCAGGACGCACATGGCCCATAGCACTTTCGTCCGGCTTCGGCATGGGCGCAGCATATGCCGACTGCGATCGCTCCTTCAACCCCGCCCGCGTACCCGGCACCCGCATCATCACGTCGATGCCCACACCCACACCCACGCCTTTGGAGGAAACCAAGTAGACACCCTCGTCGTTCGAGCGCATAGATACGGTGCTTTGTTTCCATTTTATATAAACGCATACATAGAGTTCCCGTACTCGTCTCATGAGCCCGCCTCGCTTGTCCCGAGTTTTTCCGTTATTCGACCCGATACGCTAACATTTCCCGGAGCGTCATGCGGAGGTAGTGTTCTCTGGGGCTTTCCATGCACGAGCCGTTCATACAAGACGTCTGTCATGAATTACCGCCACTATTAGACATTGTGCTATGCCTGTTGTCGAACAAACGCACATGCAGTGGCACCGATGATGGGTACTGTGACGATGATGGTGCGCAATCTTTGAGCTTGTGGGTGTAGCTTTGGAGCCATGGTGGTCGGACCAGTAATTGCGTGGGAACGGGTCTTGAATCAATAAACTTGTTCTAAGCCTACCAAACTAATTTCACGCAAAGGAACAAACTGCTGTAATAAAATCGAACATCTTCAATGTCGATGGGATGTGTTATTATCAGGTTGTTTAAGCTCAAGTCTTGAAGCAGAGCGAGCAACAATGAGTTCATTACCACTAACGGGATCCTTGACACTGCCCGGAGGAAATCCCTTTAAGGAGTGCGTGAGGCCTTGAGGAGCCACGCATGCTCTTCCAAGAGTCGTGAGATTTAGTCTGCATCTACTCGACGACCCACCTTCGACGATTTGAGGCCTGATCACAATTTACAAGCAAGCTATATCTGCTTTTTTCTTTTTCTTTGTTGAAAGGGTTCTATTCCCGTGATCGTACCCCATTCCGAGCAAGTCTCCCCATCCTCGTAGAGTCGTAGACGACTCGGATATACCGGTATAATGATAGAAAGCTATCAAGGGTGAGTCTTCGAGTGCTAGGATTGGCGGTCTGCGGGCCCCCACCGCCTAACAGAAAACATGTCTTCTCCCAGCAACGCATACGATCCTTATCGCATGCATCTGCCCGCAGGCGCTGGCACTTCTGTGATTTTATACGGGTATGTTCATCCGTCCGTTCTCAGTATCGCATCTCTCATCTACAGCTAAACTTTCGTTCTCTCCACATCCCCTGCTATCCTCCTTTATTCTTTTTTTTGCTATCGTCCTAGGCCATCCCCGACTGAGGTCGTCCCTTTACTTCCGGGGAAATCCGAGCGTGGCGTGGCCCGTGTGCGCCGCCTAGCGGGCCTCCTGGCCCTCTTGGTCTTATTGTTCTCTGCATACCATGCGGGAACGCACCTCATGCATTGCCCCCCGGACCCGACCACCCGCGACGCCATCCGCCGCGATTGGCAACGCGAAGAAGCGCACCACGCCGTCGTGGAGCGCGAATGGCAAAGCAAGAAACAAGCCCAAATCGACCTCGAGCTCGCGTGGCAACACGAGTTGGAGCGGCACGAGGAAGAGGTGGCGCACCGCATCGCGGAGGAGCAGGCGCGCCGGGAGCGCTTCAGACAGGAGTGGACACGTGAAATGGAGCGGCACGCGCGCGAGTTTGAGGAGATGCGACGCCGGGAGAGAGAAGAGAGGGAGCGAGAGCGAGAGAAGTGGCGACGGGAGGTCGAAGAGCGCGATCGGCGAGAGGAAGAAGAGCGCCAGAGACGTCACCTGTTTTGGGGCAACGTCGAGGCGCATACATGCACGACGTATGGTACGAGGGCGTATACTGCACAACTCATGAATTTGCCTGCAGATTGGAAGCATCGGGCGGATGCATGCAAGGCTACTCCGCTCGAGATTCATGGCGTCTCACATCTACCCAAGACTTGCGAAGATAGGGTATGGTCATATCTCGGGGAGGATACTCAAAAGATTGACACCGCGATAGGGCCTTGGCGTTGTCATAGGCCGGTGGGAAATCAACCAACAGGAACCAGACTGCACGACATACTGGGATTCATACAATGACAAGGCAAGCTCTTTCCTTGTCATCATCTGTCACACGTATGGTGAACAATATTGTAGGGTTGTACATCGCCAGGGTCTGGGAAGAAGGTTAGAGTTAGATTTGCTAGGGGCGGCACAACCAAGACTGACTATCTTCGGCAGTATATAACGCATCACCTACAGAACCTTCCCGAGAAAAGCGACTGGCGAGAATTCTGTGCCACGACGCCAGCCCACTTCGACAACATGCAATTCCTAGGCGCTCAGGAGTGTATCCTGTCGGTACGTGGCATCGACCAGGAAGCTATGAACTTCGATTAAACAACTCTTTGACGCTTATACTCGTAGATATGGGGCGTATTCGGTCAATGGGAGATCGATGACAGCAACTGCAACTGAGTGCATTCCTTTTTTTTTTTCGTCCTCATGGCTCGACACGACCTTTTTTCTAAATTATCTTGGCATCAACTCGGTTTGCATCGTGCGCTATATTGCGTGCTCTCGAATTACTTTCTGTAGGCTCTTGTTTTGTACTATGTGGATCAATGAAATGGATAAGCTAATCTACTGCAGTGCCATTCCAGAGGTGATTTGAAGGTCACGAAGGTAGACTCTGAGCGTGTTTTGAGATTAACATTGTTGCAGATTGGAGTTGATATTGTTGACAAATATCGAATCATTTTGTTCACTTCGTTCGTACAAAGTATGGCCTTAGGTACTAGGTACAGATGCGTAGATATCGTCTCGGCGGATCGAAGTTGGGGGTTCTTGTTATTAGTTCATTGTGCGTACACGATCCTCAAGTAATTCGACGCTGACTACGATAAGTAATTGTAATTGCCCCCCCGGCGAGAATCTACGACAAAGGAAAGGAATCGGTGTGGTACTGGAAGCCCGGAGCGAGTGGAGGCGGGGGAGCACTCGAACTCGCGGACCCACCAGGAGGATCACATGGGATAGGCATCCACCCATGTCGAGGCGAGGAGGAAGTGGAGGATATGGGTGTGATACGATGGCGCAGGGACAAAGGGGGTCGCAATTGGTCAATCGCGCTCCCATTCGCCCCTCTCCCGCTCGCGTTCGTCGTAATTATGTGAGGGTGGAAGGAGACGGGTAGAAGATCCAGACATGCTATCGTTTCCCGGTTCGATTTCATCCCCCTTTCAATATGACTTAGAAGAAGGGTTCGCAGACAGATTGATGATTTACGGTCTCGTACTCGCCGTCGTGTAGTTGGAAAGGACAGGCGTTAGATACCAGCGGGACGTGAGCTTGGGATCCAGCTTGGTTGAACAGATCCGCGTAATCGTCCCGGAGGAGTCCTGGGGAGGCGTACGAAGCATCCGGGTCGCCTATTGAACGAACACTGCTCTTCCACATCTAGGGCACGAATACGGTCCTCGAGGGCGTGGAGAGCAGCTTGAGAAACGAAGAGCCATTTTCCTGCTCTCCAGTAACGGTGACTGGTCGTATAAGTATCCAGCAACTCCAATCAATCGTTGAGACCGATGAAAGCTGATGCTATTTGGCACCGAGTACAGAAAGTCGTAATATTAATATTTGTCACTATTTACGCTTTACATGTTACGCTTACCCCTATCTCGTTCTTCTGTGCCTACCAGACACGGTGAGTAAGATTACCCTTGACTTTCCACATGACCATTCTAGTTCATGCTCATTCATAGACGGCCGTAAAATTCTTTGCTCTCATAAACGGCAATTTTTTTCGTGTTCGAGATTCACAAGACTCGACCTTGAACGAACTCTACGACGACACTATTATAACGAACTCTAGCATCGCACTGCACATCCTTCCTAATGTCCTATACGGTGCCTGCAAGTTTTATTAATTGCAGAATCCGGTGCCACTCCACGGTCTGAACACCGATGACAAGCTAGAGATGCGGAAGGAATTATACGAAGACAAGACTAACAGCATCGAAGTCCGACCAGATACAACGTACGTCAGGGATTTGGGGCAGAACTTTTTTGCAGAAAATGTCATGTTAATGGTCGATGTTCCGCCGGGTGAGTTTCAACCGTTTATACCGAGGTTTTGTCTGACGATTCCCCGAAAACACCCTCTGGGGGAATCATCCATCGCCAGAAACGTCAAAGGCGAGAAGATGATTGATTGCAGGGCATCTGCCGAATATATATCAATGCAAGAAAATCGAGAGTGGCGTGCACTCGATCGCCGCAGGGTCGCAAGCGACTTCGGCGAGATTCTAGACGACTAGGTCCCACCAATTTCCCTCTTATACCAACCCTTCGGCACCTTCCTTGATACCTATTGCCGACATGCGAGAGTGGTGCTGGAGAAGGTATTCCATCCCTTCTGAGCCACCCAGTTGACCACTTCACGATGGAGGCAACCATAATCCGCGGATCGGAAAAAGAAAGAGACAAAGCGTGTTTATTTCTCCTCAATGCAATGTTCTCCTCTGTATTCCGCCGACCACTTGTCACAGGCACAATCCCTGGTTCCGAGCTCAAAACTAATGGCCATTCTGTTGCACCTGGTGGAGAGCACATTTGCATAGTGAAATTCAATAACGAGGTGGCTGGCATTCAGAGCACTCCCATTGCTCAGCTGCTGAGGTATTATGTGCAACTCATCCAGACTGCCAGAACTTATCCAGACGTCCTGTCATCTTCGAAGATGCCAACACTTGGCATCACTATCGTAGGTAAGTTCCCAGTTTCCCCTGAATATCTCATGCTAACGACATCAGGCCCCGTAATCACCTTTTATGCCATCGTCTATCTAAGTGGACAACTCCACTAAACGTCACTCACTCCCGGACTGTCCTGTGCTACTCATGTAGCCGGTGGTAAAGATCAACAAAACCTATATCGTGCCTTTATGGCAACCTATACCCTCCTTCGTCAACTCACTGAAAGTGCTATGTTCTCGGAGCCTCCACCCTATCCCAAACAACCCTTATTTCCGGTGATCACAGAGTTGCCGTCTGTTGAATCACCTAGAACTATGATCAAGTTCACGATCGATGAAGAGCTTGTCGTGACTTCAGACCGACACATTTACCTCGCTACCTGTTCCGACACTGGGTCTGGACTCGTCATCAAGTCTACTTCGCGTGATTCTGTGGATCTATACATGCGTCGTGCCGACCAGGGTCATGCCCCCAAGCTTCGTGGGTAGCCATGGGTGCTGTTCTGTTGTCTGGACGTAGGAGGACTTGATGCTGCGGTGATCTTAGAGGATACAAATTTAGGGGGGATGGTTCTTGTTATTATTTCATCGTAGGTACACCCGTCTCTTAGTGACTCGACAGACTCCCATTACCTCTGTAATTGCAATTGCCCTTCGGCGAGAATCTACGACAATAAGGAAAGGAAAGGAAAGGAAAAGCAGAAAGAAGAAAAAGCAACGACAAGACCTTGCTGGAGCGTCATAAGTAACCAAGTTCAAAGGAGGGGAATAAAGAGAAGAAAAAACGTATAAATATATACGAGACGGACGATCGCATCCACAAAATGTAGTATGGATAGACGACGACGTAATTGTCTTATTCCGTGCAATTGGTCATGCATCATGCATTCATGGACCATCAATGCCCACTTTTTGCGCAGGCGCCGCGAGGACAGGGGGCGGACCCGTATACGGTATCAATGGCGAAGTTGTCCGATTTCCCGTGAAGAGGCCCTCCCCCGGCGGAACGTTGACGACAGGTGCAGGGGCTATGCCTGGACCAGGAGGAACGCCAGGTCCGCTGGTGAGTATCCCAGAAGGTGTCACGCCAGGTCCGCCATTCACGGTAGATAGAACGCCAGGAACACCGGGACCGGTAGGGGGGACGACACCTGGACCCGCAAGACGGGGAGAGTACCCCAGTGGCATGCCTAGCTTGGGCAGCGCGGGCGAAGGCTTGCGTGGATGCGGAAATGGTCCGGTAGACGTCGAGGATGGAAGAGATGCGTTCATCGGAGAAATTGAAGGTGAGGTCGTCGAAACGGACGAGGCCGGTGCGCGGGGAGGTGAGGTTGTAAGCGGTCGAGGCAACTGCGTTAGCCCATTTGGAGCTGGATTTGAAAATCGGTGCGGTACAGGCGTGTGGAAGCGCTCCGGAGCGAGTGAGAATGGAGCTGGCGGAGCACTCGAACTCGCAGGTCCACCAGGTTCACCTGGGCCAGGCGTCCACCCATGCCGAGGGGAAGAGGAAGTGGAGGATATGGCGTGATGCGATGGCGCAAGGACAAAGGGTGTCGCAATTGGTCGGTCGCGCTCCCATTCCCCCCTCTCCCGCTCGTCGTAACTATGTGAGGGTGGAAGGGGGTGGGTAGAAGATGGTCGACTTCCAGGCATGCTATTTCCTCCCAGTTTCGCCTCATCCCTCTTCCAATGTGGCTTGGAAGAGAGGTTCGCAGACAGATTAATGATTTCCATCGTTTGGACTCCAGGCGCAGGGGCTGATCCCTGGGGTAGCGGAGAAACTCCCTCAGGACCTGACGAACTTGTACCTGAAACGGGCAAAGAGGGATGGTGGTGGTGTACGACATGGTGGTGATGCCTATGGTGGTGATGTTGTCCCACGTGATGGTGTGGTAGTGCGTGTGATGATCCATGTTGGTGCTGGGTATGCTGGTGCTGGTGCTGCCCGTGAGGATGGAGATGTTGAGAATGCTGAGAATGTTGAGGATGAGACTGGTGCGCGTGAACTGGATGGGGCTGGTGGGGAGGTTGCACAGGGTGCTGAAGCTGATGGGTATGCGAATGCGAGTGGGGATGTTGGTGCACATGACGATGGGTGGGGGTAGGGACGATAGGCTGCACTTGTGATC